>JAAAKO020012634.1:0-17270 GCA_010015015.2 Bolitophila cinerea
AATTGAGGCGAATCTACATCCCCTAATACTTATAGTCTACAGGGGTCTATAAAGGTATATAAAAGTATATATGTTTTTGAAACAGAAATAACGCAAGGAACCATTTGGAAAAATGAAATAGACGATTCAGTTTTGTTTTTGAAATATCTCTATAGGTGCGGTTTCCCTGGACAGACAGTCTTCAACCTCTGTAAGATGAGAAAGATACTGTCAGTGGCTTAGGTAATTCTTCACTTTTTGGGTCGTTTATTCACATCCCTTGCAGATACTTGAGTTTGAGTGAACTGCTCGAATTGTGAAAAAGAATTTTCAAAGCAGTGATCGGTAAGGATATTTTAAATGGTTTAAACCTTCTTTCGGTTCATGCCTTTTAATTATTTAACGTTCCTTGCGTTTGACTGACAGACGAGTGTTCTTAATTGCATACACACGCTGAGAAAGACTGCCACTATGTGGGGTGCTTTTACAAAATGTTTATGTTATTTCAAACTGTTGGCACACGCGATACTAAGTGACAGTTAGAGATCAGTGAAGACCTGTCGACCTGTCAAAATATTCCAATATGATTTAAAATTAGTTTTGTTGAGCGAGTTGTGCCTGATCTCTTTAACATTCATTGACACAACATACAGCAATTTTATGTGTTTGTCTTTAGTAGTTTTAGTAGTTCGAGTAGTTTTTTTTACACCATATTGTATGGCTATAGAACCCTTAAATCTAAGCTTGATATACAGTATTATATCTGTTTGTTTACGTCGCATCAACTTTACATCGTATGCTAGCTCTTTACGTGTTGCCAGCCATGTGTAAACGAAGCAAACCCACATTCGTACTCCATGGCTTGGTGAAAATTGGCTTAATTTGATACGTTCTCTTAGGCCAAATCGGGTCTCTAAAGCTATTTTGTGAGTGAGTGGCTCCCATTCTTGATTTTCAAACAAACCCATAATTATTTTATCTATCGGTTGCTAAGGGTATATTATTCAATCATCTCTTGATAAATAGTATATCATATTAGTTTTGGATAGTTTCACAGATAAAGTTCTGTGCACAAATTCTTTTCAATGATCTGCAAAGTGCATTGAAATAAGGGCAACATCAAGTACATTCCAAAAACCAATAACAAAAATAAAGTGATGGTTGTTCTGATGAATATATATTTTTTTAAACTTTATTTACAAAGAGATTTTATCGATAATATTTTGTGAGTTCAATATTTGCAATTAAGCATGCAATCCAGAAAAGACAAAATACGGAATATTTAGGATTTTTTAATCTTTTAGTGTTTGGGACCCAGAATTTATTGAAATCAAAGATACCTCTTTAAAAAATTGAGATTCACATTTATGTTTTTCTTTTTTAAAATATTTTCTAGTTAGTTATCAAATAAAAATAACAAACACATTTAAACACATCCAGCTCAAATTTGATTCCATAACGTTTTCCATAATTTAATTTAATTTGATTTCCTATATAATTCGGAGAAACTCTTTATTGCAACCTCCACCAAGTCAAACTTATACTTAGTACGCATGGAATCTGTTTAAGTATGAGTTTGTTTCTGTGTATGTATTTGTATTTTGAATATATATACTATATAAATTAATATAATATTGTACAGCCATATCGACTTGCACATGCGCTCACACAAAGTGGGAGATCAAGAATCAGGCAGCCAAGCAAAAATTGATATTGCGCGCGCCTCTCCTTTGTTTGATTTTTTGTTGAATACTCGTATCTTTTTATTGTATTTATCTGCTCGTTTATTTGCTCACACATTGTGTGAGTGTGTGTGTGACTGTTCGTGTACAATTGCATATATACAACATATGTATTTATGTTTTCTGTGTATGGTGTGCGCGAATGCACGCGTTTATACATTGCACAGAGGTGTCAGCCGGCTGGCCGCCACACAATTTAATGATTTGAAGCTCCCCGGTTTGATATCGGCCAAAACGAAGTTTTCCTTCTGCGATAAAAAGCCAGTTTCTAAAAAGTTTTTTTTTCGTTTTGAGATACAACAAACTGACCCTATGTCCCACTGTGGATTAAAGGGCAATTGACCTGCAAGCTACATTTCCTTTCAACAAAGTCTAACTATCAATTCGCGTTTTCTCTTCGACTTTGTTCTTGACAATTGCATAAATTATTTTACATTGTCCTTTCAAGTGATTATGAGATAATCATTTTTCAATATTTTAAAAACAGTTTTTGAATTATTTTCATTTTGCCTATTTTTTAATTATTGAAAGCATGTAATAATAGTGACTCTTCCGATATGACTCTGACTTGATATAATTGAGTAAATGTGCGTTAAGGTCTTCTTGATATGTTTAGGCATTTACACACTCACTCACAATAACTCATATGAAGTCAGAATCCAGCCGCTGGTAAAGAATTGCACTTTAGGCTTTTATACCAGCGTAACTAATATGAGAAGACTTATAACCATGCGTTGTCTGTCCGTCCGTCCATCAGTCATCTATTATCAGGGTCCAAACCATACTTCCTAGAGTATTACAATTTGGAACAAAGCTAGGTATAAAAGAAAAAAATATTTTTTGCATCCCGGATTTTTTTATTTAAAAGGACGGGTTTTCGCGGAGCATAAAACCTATTTATGCATATTTTTTTTATTTTGCTTATATCTATCCCAAATGGCCTATTACAATATCCAAAATATTTGTAGTAGATAGTAATTAAAAAAAAAAAAAAAAATTTGACGCTTTAACTTTTTTGGTTTACGCATAAAATTATTTTACAGGGTGTCCCAAATTTCACACGATAGTGTTAATTATATATTTTGTTTGTTATCTTACCTGGATATTACCATTTAAAACCGGAGTTATAGAGTTAGCATCGTTGGTTGCCAGTTTGGCTTTTACCTTGATAAGTGTGACCGATATATTAGCGAAGCCTAATAGTAGTCATCAAGAAGTTTCATTTCGGATCGTTTTTCCTTTTAAGGATCCACTTTCAGGTCGAAACACCCGGTTTCACCTCTTTTAGCCTCTGCTGATTAATATTATCACAGCTAGATTTGCATTTTGGACATGGATAAGATTCGCAATCGATCGTCAAATATAGCTTCAATGATGAGCTTTAGAATGAGCTCTAATTACACCTGGCATGTTTAAATCCTCCATGCAATGGCGACTCTGCACTCTCCAGCCACAACCTCCGCATAATTCCGAGAACGATAGTTTTATTGCAGATATATAGACAAGGTCTTATCTTCGCATATCTGTCCTGACGTGAAGTGGTTTCGTCGTGGATTCTCGTATTGAACGATTTTGTAGAATCTACAGAAGTACTTTGAGAGTTGGATTCTGGTTTATTTTACCGGCCTAACTCTCATTTGATATCCTACCTGCATTTCTACTTCTTGCGGTCTGACTTTAGTAAGGGTTAATTTCCTGACTAACCAGAAAGAAGCTATTGTATGCCTTACATTGAGAATTTCGAGGAATAGCCACGTAAAAAATGAAAATGAAATGAAATGAAAAACATTGCAAATGCTTTTGAAGTTAGGCATTCAACACAAAGTCACTACTCCAAAATATGAAACTTGCACTCACAAGTGCTTTCAAAGCATAATCAAATAACGGATGAGAACAGATTGGAGATTAAAATTCACATTTCAAAATTGTAAAAAAATATATATTAAGTTATTTGTCTTGCTAAAGGAAATTACATAGAACCTCTATCATGACAGCGTGAAAGCTCTATATACGTAAGTCAAACCTACTACCTACGGAGAGGAATTGTTCCTCGCAAAAGTCTTCGGGAAGTTGTTACCACTATTTGAGTTTTGTGCAAACACATTACGTCACATATTTTCAGCACATATGTCACTAGTTATCCTGCCAAAAAATGTTCCATATCACAAAAAATATAATTAAAATAGCTTTTGCTAATCTTTTACTTGTTTTTTTTTTAAAGTATTATGCTTGCTTTATTGCAAAAAAAAAAGGAATCCATTCTTCTCTAAATTTAATTCTCATGGCGTCCTCTTTAGGACAATAATGAAAAAGCCGACTATGACTTTTTCTCAAGAGACTTACCGCCACTAAAAATCGTGAGAGTAATGCACAGGCGGACTGTGACTTATTGTCAAGATTTTTCGTAGCGTTAAGTTACTTGCGAATAAGTCACAGTCAGTCTGTGCATTACACTCACGATTTTTCGTGGCGCTAAGCCTCTTGAGAATAAGTCGCAGTCGGCCTGTGCATTATTCTCAGGTTTTTATGTGAGAATAAGTCTCAATTTCCTGACGTTAAGTCTCATTATTGAAAAACAAACAAAAACAACAAAATACACGGTGACGATAATGCACAATCGCTGTGAGATTAAGTCTTTTGAGAATACTTCACCACACCGTTATTTGCTATCCACTACTTTATTTACATTCTCTGGTAAATTAAATTCTATTGAGCGCGGTCGCGCGAATAAAAGCAATTAAGAAATTTAAATTTAGTGCAGAAAAGTCTTCGGCTGGTATTACCGCTCAATTCATAAATATATAGCGACAATGATATTGCTTCGTCTGAGAGTTTGTCTCACAATGCATTATCTGAAAATTGCAAAGGCGCAATATCTATAAAGTGATGGCGCTAGTGACATAGGCGTATAAAATCGTAGCACTTATGTCATATCTGGGTTGATCAGATGTGTGAATGGCGCTTGTGGCCACACATTTCTCACTCTATCAGAATCAATGCCGGAACTTGGTATGCCAACTTACATTAATCTGGTCGATAATTTTACTAAAATCCACCTTATAAACTGATCATTCATGATTCTGGATGTAAAAAAAACGGCAAGCACAACGCCGCAGCTTGTTTTTGCATCGGCTGACACCTCTGACATCGCATATTAAAAGCACACGCTGACACATATATCGCAGCGAGTGCACGCGTGTGCACCTTCCTTTAATCGCAGATTGCCATATATTTCTGCGGTGCCTAATCGGAAGATATAATTAATTTATGCGTGTCTTGCTCGATTTTATATTTATTTGTTGAATAGTGCAGAATATAACCTTTTAGTTTTTATAGACTGAAATAAATAATGTGGTTAATATAAACAAAAAAAAAACATTTGCAACAATTCCAGGGAATATCGTGCTGCACGCTCGCTTAGCCACACGCTGCGACCTGCGCGACTTATGGATGCCCGCGCATTCGAACATTTATACTGAATCTGCGTGATCCGTGAGCGCGTGAGCAATTATTGATTTATGGAGCTTGAGCTCGATTTATTAGCGTTAATTATTAAGTTACAGCGTTTATTTTGTGCATGCCAAAAATGCATTCGAAATTACAACAATGTTTTAGCATGTTTTAAAAGTGCACTAAGGAGAATAACAATAAGCGGAGGCGGATCGCGCAGTCAGAGTGCATTGTGGCACCGGGAATCATATATACTTTCACCGCAACCGCGACTGCGTCATTGTCAGTCGGTAGCCGATGCGCTTGAATGCGCAATGCAATCATACGTTACCACACGCATACACTGATCGCGTTTCTTAATTGCACCACGCAATTAAAATTTAATTAAGAATATCTATATATTATACGTTGCTGCGATGGAGCGATGGACGATGGTTTTGTATGTGCCCGCGAGCTTCAAATAAGAGTAACTGCTCCGGCTGCGCGGTTTGTTACGAAACCCGCTTAAAGGTGTTGCTGTGCATATTACAGTAATCACTGTTTTGCGTGTCTGTGTGTCTGTATATGCATATTATTTGCATACATATTCGTATTTATTTATCTCCGTGCAGTTTGCTGTAATTCGCTCATGGGCCACAAAGCACGTGGGTAAACCGGTACACCTATATAACGCGCACGCAATTTGCGCTTATGCGTTGTTCACACGCGCAAGAAACTGGCTTAAAAATCGTTTGTGTGTGCGCGCGCTTTATGCGTATTTTGATTTGGACGTGCGAGCGCATGTTGTTCCGCTCAGATTTTATTTGTGGTGTGGCGAAATGATTTTCATCATTTTAATGACCCCGAGAACAACGCCCAGGAAATTTAAATTTAATAGCACTTAAATGAATCTACATAAACATGCAGGTATTCTACATTAACTTTAAAGACATAGATCCTAAACAAATAAATATAAGGTAATGGCTTATAATAAATCTGTAGGAAGTAAATCAATGTAATAATAATGTGTTTGCTGTAATATTGAACAAATATCAATTTTAGTTAATATATCAATCTATTTTATATGGTAGAAATATTTTTTTATTTTTTGTGTACATTAAGTATATCCCAAGTAACAAGATAGGTCGATTTGTGGTAGATCCTACCAAATTTTCTGCGTTATGGTATAGTTATTCCTAGTGAGTGCTAAAATTACGTCACATTTACTTCGATTCGACGTAATTGGAGAATTAATCCTATTTTTACCTATTTCGTCCTAAATCCTACATAAATTAAAATAATGTGTAGTAGAAACTACCAAATTTCTAACAATTCCTATCTAATGTGACCTATTACAATGCTGCCATGTTACTTCAATTATTTTAAACTATTCATAATGCCGGTGATTATTATATACACGGTATTACATTAATGGTCTACGACCTAATATAAAAATGGTTATATTATATTCACTGAATATTTACGCGAAAAATAAGTGATAAACACACATCAATAAAATATAATTGGTCTGCATTATTTTATACAAATATTTTGATTGGTTCATCTCACTTTCAACGCGCACTCAAAATAATGAATATTTCATTAAAAAAATAATTTATTTTTATGCACAAATAAACATTTTTCTTTATAGAATTGAAAATATGTAATTTTTTAGATGTTATTAGATTTTGCGGGCATTAGTATAACCAAAATTTACTATACAGACAATTCTACCTTAATTAGGACGCATTCTAGTAAAAGTGTCTATATATTGACAACTTCAAACTAAATTATAACTGTTAAATATATACGGACGTAATTAGGTACTTTTATTAGTAGAAATGTGCTAAAATGTGTCCTAGATATGTGTTTTACTGGCGCCGTGTCACAATTTCTAGCGACACAATTTTTAAACCAACCTGACGCAACAGTATTTCTTAAATAGAAAATTTCAACAATTAGGAAATTCTGTCGCGTCAGAATTTCTTAACATTTTATTATATTATTTATCTACTAAAATATGTTTTATAAACGAAAAAGCAGTAAAGTTAATACAGGGATTTTTGTAAGTACGAAGACCACACGAATCTTCTTGACGTTTTTTTTTCGTTTTTAAGACCGGATGACATTCACTTTTATTGACCTCCACGTGTCCTAGATTGAGATATTCGTCCATAAAAGCAGTGTACTTTTGCTGCAGTTCAGGATCCTTCTCAAATCGCTTTTCCAAGTAAAGCATAGACAAATGCGGCTTCTTTAAGTCCATATGGCCACAAAAGATCCACCCAAGTGTGGGTTGTTGTTGGAATACCGCCTTGCTAGCGCTGTCCTGAATGAATCAAGTAGTAAGCGGCCGTAGACGTCAGCTCCAAAAAGCACGACAATGTTTCCGTGTTTGTAAACTGGATCAGCCAAGTTTTTTACGTCGATTTATGCCAAGAGTGATTCGTGATTTGTTCAAAAAGGAGTGTTTCCAAGATGAATACAAATGCACCAGTTAAGCTAGAGTGAACTGTACACTGAATCATTCAATATAAAAAAACGTCACCACAGGCGGACGTGTTTCACATATTCTCTATGTTTTTTGATTAACATTTATTGTAAAAGCGCTTTATTACAAATTTATTTATTACTTAGTCCATATTTAACTTATTAAGTTTCGTTTAATGTAATTTTAAAGTTATAATATATACTTCAAAACTATGATTTAAAGGGTGGCATGAAATAGAACCAAAAACATTTGCGCAAGCGTAGCTGTTGAATCACTTCTCAATTTCAATCAACATTCTTTTGTAAACGCATTCACTATATGTATGAATGCGTACATTTTTATATCAAGTTTTCTTTAAATGTTTACTTGCCAAATCGATTGTATAAATTTAATCAGTTCAATTGTAGAGCTCAATAAATAATATTTTAATATATATATTCTCTGATACACAACAGTTTTGGCGATGAGGATATATTTTTTAAATAATTTTAAAAAGTAAATAAAATCAAAAAATTACTTCCCAAGATTTTATTGAAAAAGTTATGGAGCAGCAACAACTCTACATGCAGCAGCAGAATGAAATATTGCAGAAATTTATGCTACAGTTTATCAATCCAGCCAAAACTACAGAAGAAGTTTTCGTCGAAGTAAAATCCACAATAGAAGCACTATCCAATACTATCTCTGACTTCACACACGATCCTCAAAACCATCACGTTTTTGAGAAGTGGTATTCAAGATATGAAAATGTGTGTTTACTATTGACGGAGCTTTTCTCAGTGATGATGCTCGCGTTCGTGTGCTGCTGAGAAAATTAGAAAAGCTCGCTCAGGCAAAATACACAAATTATATTTTTCAAAAAAAATCTACGAGAACTATGTTTTGAAGAAACATTAGTGGTGATGAAAACGGTTTTTGGTCATAAAACATCATTATTTAGTCGACGTTTCAAATGACTTAAGCTTGCTAAAAGTTCAATCGATGACTACATTACTTACGCTGGAATAGTAAATCGAGAATTTGAACAGTTTCAACTGGCAAAGCTGAGCACTGACTAATTAAAATGTTTAATATTTTTTTGTGGTTTACAAGGAAAGGACGCTGACATACGCACAAGTCTCCTTTCAAAACTTGAGTCGGACGAGGCTGTGACTTTAGCAGTTCTTACAGAGTGCGAGAAAATTCTCACCTTAAAAGCGGACACAGCACTTATTGACTCAACACAGTCACACACTTTTCCAAAATGGGTTTGTCACAACTCTAAACGTTCGGAAATTAAAACTCCCTAGACTCCTTGCTGGCTCTGTGGTAATATGCATTATATACGTGACTGCACTTATACTAGTCACAAATGCACACAGTGCCATAAAACAGGCTGCAAGGAAGGATTTTATAACCAGAAACGACCAAAACTTTTTAAACCTCAACGGAAAAACAACTTACGCAAATCTCACACTACAAGTAGCAAAGGAGTTTTTCTGATTTCCAAAGTTGATTATCCTGTACACCGAAAGTATGTTAAATTAACGGAACTTCAACAAAGCTACAGCTCTACACTGCATCGGATATATCCATTATTTCCGACGACACATATTTTACTTTGGGTAGTTCAAAAACTACAGAAACCTCACACACAGCTATCAGTGCGTCCGGCAGTAAGCTTGACTTACTTTCACAGTTTACATGTACCATTAGATTCATTAACAATACAAAGACTGGTATTTGCTTTGTATCTAAGGTAAAAGATCTTATTCTCATCGGAATTGACTGGATCGATTTATTTGGATTATGAGACATTCCATTTGACATTTTCACTACATTAACAGGAAGTCGATATTTTACCAAAATAGATCTAGCTGAAGCTTACTTGCAAATCTTAGTAGACGATGAATTCAAGGAGCTACTTACGATTAACACACATCGGGGTTTGTACGTTTACAACCGTTTAAGTTTTAGTGTAACAACAGAACAAAAAAAACAAAATGCCTGGTATTTTTCATCAAACTGGACTCATCGGTGTAGTTAGCTATATTCATGATTTAATAATTGTCGGAAAAACAGAAGCGGAACACATGAACAATGTCGATGCTACTTTCAAATAAATCCAGGTTTGGGGATTTCATATTAAATCTGAAAAAAGTGAATTCCTTATGAAGCAAGTCAAATACCTTGGATTTATCATCGAGGCAATGGACGAAGTCCAGATCCTGATAAGAATTCTGCCATTTTACAAATGCCTGAGCGAACGAAATTTCCAATAGTTTGCTCTTTCCTTAGCATGTTAAACTATTGCGGACAGTTTATCAAGGAAATGATGATCACTAACGCCTGCTGAATACCAAAAGAAGGCTCTTGCTTTAATTTTCGCAGTAATAAAATTCCATCGAATGTTACATGGACGAAAATTCTATTTATCAACAGATCACAATCCTTTGCTTGCTATATTTAGGTCTAACAAAGGAATCGCTGTGTATACATCGAGTCGATTACATCGTTGGGCACTTACTCTTCTCGCTTATGATTTTGTGATCGAAGACAAGAGGTCGCAACAATTTGGAAATGCTGACGTTTTATCTCGACTTATTGCAAATAAACGAGAGCAAGACAGTACATGTGTTATAGCAACCGTCGAAGCAGAAGTCCGTAATATACTTGCTGATGCAATAGATTTTCTGACTATCACACACCAGATAATCAAAGACGCTACTTTAGAGACCCTATCCTAAAAAGAGTTCTTAAATACATACGATCGTCTTGACCAGACAAATTAGAAGATCCTGATCTGCAGTTGATTTTTAATAAACGAGATTCACTCTCTAAAATTAAAGCTTGTATTTTAATAGCTGATCGTGTACCTTATACACTACAGATTCCCGTTTTAAAACAACTTCAAATTTCGCATCCTGAAGTAGTTCGCATGAAAGCTCTTGCCAGAATTTATGTTTATTGGATTAACATTGATGCTCACATCGCTCAATTTGTTAGCCGTTGTTTCGGATGTGCTTCTGCAGCTAAATCAAATATAAAAACAACACTTTATTTTTAGCAAAATACATACCAGGGCATAAACTCTTTGCTCATAGTAGACTCCTACACTATGGTCAGAAATTTTCATCATGCCTTTTGCACGCCTTGGCAGACCGGACACAATCGTACACAATACACATTACAACTTTTTAGTGTTTTCTGTAAACGTGAAGGATCCCAACACATAAAGACTATTCCGTATCATCCACAATCAAACGGTCTTGTCGAAAGATTCGTTGACACCTTTAAACGTGCTTTATTAAAATCAAAAGGCGAGGAATTGACGCACGTTGCTTTGCAGATATTTTTACGCTGCTACAGAACAACACCAAACACGAATTTGCCAAACAACTGCAGCCCTGCAGAAATGTTATGTGCTCGTCGTCCTAAAACATATTTTGATTTGTTAAAGCCATCAAAACTTAAGTTGGGAGAGAGAAATGTTTAAAAAAAAGTTCAGGATTCCGTATACGTAATGTCTTATCTAAACATGAAGCGAACTTGGATATCTGCTACTGTTTTAGAATGCCAAGATAATGTTATTTATATTGTTCGCAAAGAACACGGCAAGGTTTGGCGAAGACATGCAAATCAAATACGACTTCGATCTGATCAAGAACCACAGAATTCTTCAATATCACTAAATACATTGTTGAATATTTTCCATTGTTTTGATGATCCTGACACTCTTCAGACTTTAATCGAAACACCAGAGAATAATTTAAATTCCGAAAATGCATCTATTCACGAAAATTATCAACATATTTCCACAATTCCAATTGTTCCTGTTGCGGATCAGGAAAATGAAACTCAACCACTTCGAAGATCCACAAGACACAAAAATCCAATTCAACGTTTACAATTTTAACTCCTACATATTAAATACAAAGGGAGGTGTTTAATCACTATACAATTTCAATCATCATTCTTTAGTAAACGCATTTACTATGTCTGAATGCGTACATTTTTATATCAAGTTTTCTTTAAAAGTTTACTTGAGAAATCAATTGTATAAATTTGATCAGTTCAATTCTAGAGCTCAATAAATAATTTTTTTACCAAAAACACAAAGCGAAGAAAAGAGAAAAGAGATTTGGAAGATTTTTACAAGGTTTAGTTTGCCTGTCACCATTTAAAGTGATAAAAGTAAAAACAAAAACTGTGATATATTATAAAATGTTGATTTTATTTTTTGTTCAAATCTAAGGTTGAAAAAGTGTCGTAAGAAGTACGGCGTATCTCACTAAAGTATTCTTAACATATTATAAAAAAACACCAACAATGTTT
Organism: Bolitophila cinerea; assembly: GCA_010015015.2. NCBI lineage: Eukaryota > Metazoa > Arthropoda > Insecta > Diptera > Mycetophilidae > Bolitophila > Bolitophila cinerea. Next base: position 11,956 of record JAAAKO020012634.1, read on the forward strand.
TTTATTCTCGAAAGCTTGTCGAAACCACATATCGTAAACAAATAAAATGCAAATGTTGTGTTTTGTGTATAACTATATTATAACTAGTTATAATATGGTTTAACCCAAGTTTACTTTATAGTTTTGTTATTATATCGATTAAATATCAAATACAAATATTATACCACCCTAATAGCTGAAGATTATGTTTTTTTAACCAGAAAAGCACAAGTAGAAAGATAAAATGTTCGCTTTTTAACAAAAAAAATATTAAAATATATAAAAGTGAGGGTTTAGAAAATCGAGAATATCAGCCTTACTAAATTTGCACTAATAAAAACAATTAATTTTATTAGTGCAAATTTAGTAAGGCTGATATTCTAGATTTTTCACAAATAAAATCATATTTTTGAACTTAAAAATACACTGATTTCTCAGAAAAACTAAAACAATGTATTTAAAAAATAATTACTTTTTACTGAGAGATCACATTATTTTACTAATAAGAAAATCACTGATTTTGTACTAAGAATAATTTAAAAAAAAAAATTGTTTAATTTCATGTAAATTCTGATTTTCCGATGAGCTTGAAAATCTTATATTATAATTAGATTAAATTACCTAAGTAGTAGAAATGTAAGTTATCTTCTGAAATTTTACTTTAAAAAATGTCTATAAATTTCAATTCTTTCATAAAATATCATAAACAACGACTAAAAAATGTATCAACGCTTTGATGCTAATAAAACATAAATATAGTACATATTTATACTCGTAAATATAAGATGTTACATATATGTCTCACATGAGCCAGCCACAACCAAAGACACCCACTTGACTTGCAAATATTCCGTGAGACAAACTTCAAATAGATTCTTTTCTCAAATATACGGTCTCAAAATAAGGCAGGCTCATTGAAGCACTAAAATATCAACCATTCCCACAGTTCAACGCTTGCCGGTAAATTCAATTCGCAAACATATGTTAAATTACACTAGATGTCGGAAAACTCGTATGCCATTGAACGGGCAATAACCGCAGACATTTCCCAATGTATACTATATATACATATATCTATTATCTATAATATGAATTTACAGCATTTGTAGTGATAGTAAAATACGATGTACTTGTGAGGTAAGTGGTGCGCACACGATCTATATTGCATACTTTATTTTTATAGGTATATGTTACTCAAACATGCGTGTAAGTATATGGATATTGTAAATGAAAGTATAGATACTTTATATTATAGATAACGATTTATGTTTACGGATTAAACGAGTGTATGTACATTTTACATTTCTTTGCAAATCAAATTATATTAAATGTACTACATAAAGAATTTCATGCATCAGGGTAACGTGAATAAAGTATTTCCATTTTAAAATAATAAAATGATTTATGAAAATTATTTAAAATAAACATATACATTTATCATGAACTTTGACCAAGCTCTTGCACATCAAAAAAAGTATACTACAACAATTCAATCCCACCCAGTTTGATCTAAATATTCAGTCGGCTATTATTATTACTTTATGTATAGTCAATTGCTCAAATATATTTCTATTGAATTATACATATACATATAGAATAGTCATCTTAAATGTACAATCGTAGAAATTAATAATAGCACGCGAGCTCTTTTGCGAATGCATTTTATAAATTATTTACTCTGTGCGTCGCCGAAGGCCAAGTTGATTAAACTGCAACAAACAGGGTGTCCCATAAGTTATATGCCAACACTATATGGGGGCTAAAGATAATAAAAAAGCGTTTTTAAAATATAAAAATACCCTTGATTGATACATATAAATGGGATATTTGGACTTGGATAATTTGGTTTGGTAATTTTGCACGTACTTAAATATAGTCATAAGTCGAGTAAATAAAGAAAGAGTACATACATTTTAGATTTTAAGTATTTTTTTATATTTAATTCCTTTTATGTACTATCTATATATCTTTTAATTTATTTATTTGATAAATTTGTCTTATTTTGGTACTTAATGTAGATTTTCGGAAAAAAAAACTTTCTTACTTTTTTATAGCTTTTAAATTAAAAGTTATTTAAATAGTAGTACATAACTTTTAATTTAGTTCTGAATTTCCTATAACCTGATCAATCTGACACACGATATATGAGACACCCTGTTTATACAAATATACGCTCATATACAATTCTCGTATTTTTACAAATAACGGAGACTGTAATATATTAGTTTGTTTATAGAGTGTATTATATTCTTTTTTTTGCACGTTATATACATTGCACGTTTATAATTCATGCGCCAAAATAACTTTTGCTATCTAACCTAGGTACATATATATATTATATGCATATGTGTGAGTATCTGACTTGGAATGTACAAAAGGACCTATTGTGTCGAAAAATCTTTTTTTTTAGGATTTAGTAGAATTTAAAGTAAAAAAGTAAAAAAAAACTCGGTCTTTCTGATAACCCCGGAAAGACCGAAGGCATACTTAATCATGGAAGACTAGAATTGATGGTCTTCGGACTTGGGTGCTTTCTCCTAATTTGGTCCACTTCTACGGTTTTACGTAGCCATTATTAGACCTGGCTACCTATGCCTCTTTAATATGGTGGAGGATAGCTAGACAGTCGTTAGACAACTCGAAAAGTTTCAACGGCATGTTTGTATCGGCATCTCGAGTGCTACAAAAACAACTACGACATACGCTTTGGAAGTGCTTTTGAACCTACCGCCTCTTCACTTCTTTATTAAAGCGGAAGCCAGGGGCGGCGTTAAAAGTTCTCACGTATAGCTCACGCCTCTATTCAGAGCGAGACCATATTTTCAAAGTAGGAGTTTGGTATGCCTTCTGATTACGCCATACTAACATTCCGCTTTGAAAGGCTTTTTTAAGTAATACTTTCTACAATCATGGACAAATGGAGCACTAGTGGACACCCCAATGGATAAGAGGGTATTCTATGCAGTGGCTCTCTTTAAACTGGTAAGTCAGGGGCTGGTATACACAATGCCAGCTCCCAAGCATTGGATATGTCCATATATGTCCCTAGGGAATACCCTTCGGTCTTTCAGACAGAGTGTATGCAATTCTAGTCTGCTGTCCTATCTACATTTGCTCCGACATCTAAGCAGCTCTGAGAGCGATAAGTGCATCCAGATTTACTTCAGGATTAGTACTTGACAGCTGAAAAAAACTTCAGGACCTAAGGTTGATTTGGGTCCCTGGTCATTCAGGGATTCCAACAAATTAGCAAGCAGATGTTCTGGCTATGACCGGTTGTGAATTATCTTTCATAGGACTCACTCTGAAAGTCTTGGAAAAGAGACCTGATGACAAACGACCAACTCTCATAGCGGACCTGCAGTGAGACGTTAACCAAAGCGGCGCAAAACTTTAAGCGCCGTGACCTCAGCTTATAGTTTGCGGAATCTTAACAGGACACTGTAAACTAAATTAGCACCTGCATAGATTGGGATTTTCCAAAAGCCCGACCTTTAGAAGGTGCAAAGAAATCAAATATTTGGTTTATTTTCTCGATGAATGCCCCGCATTAAGCCATCTAAGATGAAGAGTGTTTTACTTACACCAGGGGCCGGATTGTTTAAAACCGTGAGTTTGAAAATGAGTATGTGTGTGAATTTTGGGGAGATATATTTCAAAATAAAATGTATGGAAATCTGCATTATCGACAACATTTGTGAACCTTTCCTGCCCTTCTGTCATTTATATTCATGTGCTTCCTCGTTTAATTCTTGGACGTACTATTTATGTAAGAATGAAGCATAGGCAATCGCATGAAGACCCATGTTTTTAGCTTTTAAAACTTATATTTTTAACATACACTAAAAATAGTTATAACATCTTCTATTTTAAAATAATTGTGTCTTATGTCACACCATCTTGGAAATATGTAGGTACTAAACTATAATGGATTACATATTTTTTAAATGTTAAAATAATATTTGTTTAAACCAACGTTATCATAAAGTATTGATTAAATAATAAATTTATTTGATATTGAAGATGTGCCTAAATGCTGCAAAATAATCATGTGTATTCCTTAAATCCGAACGATATATTATTTTATAAAACTTGTTTGATCTTTTTGGTACATATATAAAGTATTTTACATTTAATAAACGATTAGAAATATAGAACAAATATCAAAATCATACTAAACGCACCAACTTTTTATCGGTAAGTTTGAAAATTGATATAAAACTTTCTCACATGTCTTAGATACTACCGAATGGCAGATTTCTGGTGAGTTAATGTCAAAAATCATGGCATGGACAATCCGGCCCCAGATATCCCGTGATGAACTCCACCAACTCCCTATTGGGAAGATTGCAGAGTTCACTAAGGAATCTGGTAGATTCCCGGATTGCGACCGTCTCTCAAAAACGGGTTATAGTACAATTAGTACAATGGGACCTCCTGATGGGCTACTAGTCTCCTTATCCTCTTAAAAATGTCAAGATTTTCTCTATTGTTTTATGCCATGGGAATCACACACACACTCTTTCTTTCAAATCATTTGAAAAGGGTGATTTTTTACTTTAAACATATTTTCATGGTGAAACTTTTAGGGGACAATTTTAATTTGATTAATTAAGGGAAACCTTCAATACATATCTATTTTTTTATTAAAGTGAAGATTTGCCGTGATTTGCCAACGGCCTTCGACAGACACCGCCATATACATATATGCCTTACTTATACGTAGTTATAGCATTGATGTTGTTGTTGGTTGGTTCATGCGTCACACACTAGTGATCAGATTTAAATGAATAAAAGCTTTTGTCTGGATAAATTTGAGTATTTTATTCGCTAGAATATATAATTATGTGATTGTGTTTTGCATTATGTAATGCGCAACGTGCACACCTATGCGTCGGAAAAAATAATAATACTAATTTTATTGTAATCCAGCCAACATTTTGGATTTCAAGCGCGAGTGCTTCCGGTGTATTGGACAATGGTAGTGTGACAAGGTTTTTTGTTTTTTTTATACAAAATATTCATGGATTACGTTTGACTGATTTGCACTTGATGAAGATGATGATTGGAGGGGGAACCATCTCGAAGAGACAGGTACAGCACGTAGGCCACTGAGTGGGCCCATTGTGCTTTATACCCGTATTTCAGAGTCGGTCGTTTTCCGGGAACCTACCCGATCTCTTGACGAACTCCGCAATCTAACTAAGAGGGAGAAGGCGGAGCGAATCAATATCTGAGTAGCCCAACCGATACAGGTGATTGTTTAGTCGGCAGTGACCCGTGAGGATACCGCATACCAAACCGAGCTCTTTACGCTTTAAATGAAGCGCCGATTT
>JAAAKO020012645.1:0-17265 GCA_010015015.2 Bolitophila cinerea
CAAAATTATTTGAACACTAGATAAATAGCTGCGATATGAAAAAAAAACTTTTCTGCGGCAGATAATTTTATACTCTGATAACACCATTGATTTATATTCTCTTTTACCTGACGTTTCGTACACACTACCGTTTTAAATTGAACATGTAGACAATAAAGCTACTATTAGACGGTATTTTTTTTGTGGCATTGCAATGTCGCTCTGACGTCTCGTAAAAATGTCGCATGTGAGCAATACGATACGGCATTTGACATTTAAAAAAATGTCAGCAATTTCGCGGATTGACATTTTGTCACAAAATTAAATGTCAAGTACTGTGTGGCATTTAATTTTGACCAGTTTGAAATGTCGCGCAAGAAAATGTCGATCACACATCAATGTCCCGTCTCAAGAAAATGGCAAAAGTTCAATTTTCCATTTTTAATGACTGTTTTATTATCCCCAAACGGTTCGGGCAACTACCAAAATTATACATTGATAAATTATACATTTACATGTACATCGATATTTCATTAGCAGGGCAACCAAAAATATGCATTTATAAAAACGTTATAATTTCTTAAAATATATATTTAAAATTATACTCAATGCACTACATTAAAATGATTGAAAATAATGCAAAGAAAACGTTTAATTTTTATTTTATAGTATGTCATTTTGAAAATATATTTTTTACAATTTAGGGATGTAGTTCAAGTAGTTGGTTATCGCCCCTCTTTAAATGATATTTCTTTCAGAATATTGGAAAAACTGTAGTAACTTTAATTTTAGTGGATGAAGCATTCGTTCCTCTATCCAAAAAAAATAAAAACGTCGGAATCTGTGGAGTCGTTCATTTTTTTGTAGGAGTCGGATTCGTTTAATTTGTACCGACACCGGCTCCAACAAAATGTTAATATAACAATTCTTCCAATATCATGGTGCTCTCAAATCCTAACTTTAAAATAATATTCTTCGAAAAAAATCAATTTAATTTGTATAATTAAATAATAATTATATTATTATAATTTTTTTTTTGGCTCACAATATACTGTTAAAAGTATAATGCAATTTTCAATTCAAAATATTACAAATCCAATGTCAAAATAAATGAAAATAAGAAATGCAGAAATTAATATTAATTAAAGAAATAAACCCGAAATGAGTACAAATAATTCAAAAAAATACACATTTTTGTTCATTAATTCAAGGTCATACGAGTGTATGATATGAAAAGCTAAAAAAGCTTGGCATTATGTCAGTTCATTACACTATTGCCTCATAGGTGGCAGCTATATTATATTTTGTTGACTTTAGAAATAGGCGCACTCGGACGATCTCTTAAATAAAGTTCTATGTTTTATTTCGCAAAAAAACAAGTAATCCACTACTTTCTTTCTTTTTTCTGGTAGATAAAAATCTTTTGGCCCGCTCCCGTGCCATTTTATTTTATCTCTTCGTGCCGTTTTTATTAATTTATTATCAAAAATCAATCCAAATAATAATAAAATGCAAAAGTGCGGTTGTTTCATTTTATTTTATCTTGCTCTCAGACTAACTATTTTTGGATTTTTCGCTTCAATCGTGCTACGGAATCTCTTAGTTTCAATAAATCCTTAGCGATTGATACTTTAACGATTGAAATGCATGTCGTTATTGAAAGTTTCAATTGCTTAGGGAATATCACTCTTATTAATTTTAAACATAACAAATTTATATTTATATCATATATTATTATTTTTTATATATTTTATTTGTATCACGTTATAATTTTTATCAAAAAATGTTATATTTTATCTAAACTTTTTAATGTTAACTTCATATTTATTATAAATATATCAATTATTTCATTTTCATTAATTTAAGTTTTCAAAACATTTTTTTGTTGACGTTTTTTGCTTGTTTATTTGCTTGTTTTTTATTTCTAATTTTTTCTTTGTAAGTTATCGTTTTTATAATAAAAAATTGTGCTGACAAAATAACATTCAATAAGAGAACACAAGTTATTACTACATTTAATTTAAAAAAAATACACGGAGAAGAAAAATCATACATATTAAAAAATGTTGCGTCCTTTTAAAATACAAAAAATATGAATAACTATTCTGTACATTTAAAAAAACTCTGCACAAACTATGCACTAAAATTCTAGTCACTAGGTAAGAGTAATGCTTAATCAATGGATCGAATCTACTAAAAGCTTCAAACGGGTATTGATATTTAATCTCTGACACTAAGTCTCAACAATTTGTGTGTCCGTAGCATCATGGAAAAGGAGCTTTTTAAAGTTGAATCTTATCATTTTTGGCGATTGGTACGCGGTTTTCGACTGGTCGCTGCTATTTATTGAAAACGAATTAGAAAAAAAAGGATTTCGTTAATACTTTTAAATCCCGGAACCTAAAAGGAACCGAATTTCAGAAACTGCAACTTCTTTTAGGAGTCGATCTTTGACGAGGTCTGCAGAAGAATATACTAATGAGATAGTTTTGATTTTAGGTTTTAAATGAGATGTTTTAAAGATCAAAAAGGGTATTTTTGAGCATCGGTCCAATTTTTTGCAGTGGTCCCCAAAATATGCACTACTGACAATTTCAATATAAATATACCTAAACATCCATGAAAATATCCAGATTATCCAAATTATCCAGACTATCCAAATATCCAAATATCCAACTAGATATAATAATAGGACCAAGATAATGTTTTTAGCTGATTTTGACCATATTTGATGTTTGATGGAAATGCTGACGACCAAATACAAAAACTAGTTTTTTTTTATCAAGTTTTTCGGAATTATTTCCATTTTAACTAAAATTCTCATCTAAAGATTACAGTAAAGTATGTTTACACGGTTGGAAGATCGGCCAATATTGAAAGAAAAATTTCCCAACTAATTGGTAGACATTTCTTCATAAAATGAAATATAAATACATATATTTTGGCTTTTGCAAGATACATAATATATAATGCGTGCTTAGATATTTCGCAATTTTGTCAATTTCAACATTAAAATTGAAATAACAATTATCTTGTCAAATTACAAGAAATTTGTCGAATTTAGAGCAATATAAAATATTTTTTTCTTGAACTAACATACAAAAATTATATATTTAACTACAACAGTGCGTAAGCTGCTTTGATGTAGTGCTATATTGTAGGTACATTAAAATTATGTTATGATATAGTATAGTGCAGTCAGCTAGAAGGAAAAGGACATTTGCCATTCAAAAGGTAGAGTATTTCTGATTTTTTTATATTTTTTAGATCTAGATCTAGATCTCGGCCCATTTGAAAAATCCAAGTTTTTGACATTGGCCGATGCGTGCTAAATCCGCCATATTGGACTAAAGGTACATTTTTTTAAAGTTATTCCTTAAAGATAATTATAATTTTATATTTTATGTATGCCTAGTGTATAGTTAGTTGAATCATAAGTGGTAAATGGTCATTTCATGCTTAGGATAGGTGTAGTAGTCCCAACTCACAAATGTTTCCATAGAAACGATCCTAATTCCTGGGTATTTCGATTTTAAAAGCGTCTGAAGAACGATGAGGGTGTTGGTCCAGTCCAGGCATTGAACATTAAAATGACTTGGTTGCTTTAGAAGCAATCAAGCATGCTATGGAGATACTGTATAGAACTATCGTCGCCGAAAAAGAAAAGAGGATATGGGCCAGTGACGAACACAGACGAATCGATAGATTATATATTTTCGTACATCAAAGACATTTCCAAATAATAACAATTACATGCAGAAATGCTCCAGAGATTCGCATCGATAGCCAGGAAGAAGATAAGGAAGAGTTAATTATTAGGTGAACAGTAGAAGTTTGGAACCCACAGAAAGGCACGCACATTTGGCCGGTCCTTAAACAAAAAATGCGACACCGTTTGGATTGAATATGTGGCGGGTCAGGTCGGATAGACTTTTTCCCTAAAAGCCAGCGGCTTCCTCGGTTTGATTTATAATATATTTTAAATATCCTTTTGGGTTTCTGCGTGTCAGGTCGGGTTGTCGGATATTTTAGGTAGGTCCGGTTGGAAAGTATAAATCTTGCGGTTTGATGATTGATGTTTGGAAGTGGGAACCGTCGGAGAGACTGGTCCAGCTGTAGGCCACTAAGTAGTAATATTGCGGATTGAGTCGATTTAAAAAAAACAGGCTCGAATCGGGTCGTGTTGCCAAAATTAAAAGTCATTAATAGCAACGGACCCGGGCCATCACAAAACAGAAAGAAATGATCATATTATCATTAATGTACCTACACTTCCTAACAATAGCAGGAATAAAGATCAAGACTTATATATTCTGCCTACAATTAAAATCGGTTGAGAAATACTTTTAAAAAGGTATTTTATACCTTTAATCAAATATAGGGGATTTAGTGTACCCATTCCAAGGTCGAATACTAAGATTTTTTTAAAGGCCTAGACAACAACATAAAACCGAACGGCTCAACCTTTTGCACGGCAAAATCCCTGACTTCATTATCCACTAATCTAGTCTCTCTCAATAGCAAGTTAATCACTTTTAAAAAGATCGTTTTAAATCGTTATTTTTATTTTCTATTCAAAATGGAAATAATGTTTATGAGTTTATGATACAAACAACGGTCGTATAGGTTAACATTACATGTATGCATTTTTATTTGTCTGCCAACGTTTGCAGACGTATCTGCTAATTTTTTCATTGGAATATATTTACTAACCGTCTAAACGGATATTTTTTTATTGTCCAGCGATGGATGAAAATCCATTGGCAGGCCATTGGATGGTCGCAATCTGCAATCTGACAATCGTGTAAACTACCAATTTATCGTTGGCAGACATTTTATTGTTGGCACTTTATTGGTAGATAATTGGCAGCTATTGGCTGACCTTCCAATATTATCCGATCTTCCAACCGTGTAATAATAGCATAGTGTTTCTCCAGTATACGTTTTGAACTTTTACCGTATACTACACATCAAATTAATTATTTACATATATATATATTTTTTATTATTTATATTAGCTGTAGTTTTTATTTAGTTTGCCAAAAAAAATGTACCAAAAAGTCGAAAATAAAATAATGTTCCGAAAAAAGGATTTTCGGCTTAGTTAAACACTGATTAAACAAAAACAAATACACATTTAGGTGCAAACTGTGGCCGCCAGTCCTACGAAATGCCATATTTGTGAGCATAAATGACAAATACAATTTATCAATTTAATTTCACACCGAAATAAACCAAAAATCGTATTCCGCATAAAAAACTGACACCGCGCGAATTTTAAACACCATGACAACAATTCAAAGATAAAAAAACATGCTGACATTTTTTTAAATAAATAATAATAATATTTGTTTAATAAAGTCCGATCTGCGCTAAATTTGAAGCCATTACGAGTCTCACTTGCAGACGTTTATATCTAAACCGAAAAAAATCCGATGACACAATACTGATATTACTTGTTTTTGCCAAAAATGCAGTTTGGTTAATTATGACGCTATTTGACTCGGAATCTGCAAGATGATGAACCAAATCTGTCGAATATGCAGACGTCTGTCCATATTTTGCAGTGCGAAAATAATCAAATCTAGAATTAAAAGATTAGTCTGTGTGTGTTCAATGTCAACGAAGCTAGCGCGTACTCCTCCATACACCACTTGAACATCATTACGCCTCAATTGTCGGATTGTATATAAATTAGAATTATTGCATATAAATTAACAATACCTTTTATGCACAAAATCCCGCGTAAACGAGCGCATCATCACCACCGAATACAGGTATTTAAAAATCCTCTTAAATCGATCCCAATAATAAAAATCTCTGATTCTAAAGATGAGTGCATCGCGCTGCAAAAATGAGTATTACACGACGACGCGTGCACATTATTCTTTAATCGCAGGTATTTCCAAAAAACAAAATCGGGGACATATAAATGATACGCGCACGCGCGCCCAGATTCTTGGAGCCAACCATATAATTAATTTTAAACATGTTCTAAAGTGTAGTTAAATGGCGCCTGCGATGGGCACTTGGGCATATCGGGCGCCGTTTAGCTCTGATTAATTAAAATTGTACGATCCGGACTCAGACAATTTATATGTATGTGGAGGACTCGCGTGCGCATCCGATGCGTATAATAACCAGTTAGGATTTTTGTGTGTATAAGTTCGAAGTGACGTCTTTAAATTTAAAGTCAACATTCTTAAAAAATATATATAAACACTTTGTGTTCTAACCAGTCGTATATACATTCCAAGAATGCATTGTTATCCATTTTTCGGATAAAAACTATTTAAATTTGGTTTGTTTTGTACAGCCGGGAATTCGCTTTTATTTACAGTTTGGTTATTAATTTAATATTGCTATTTGCTATTTGTAATAAATTGGCGCCTTTTCAATTCGATGGGTCTAAAGTGCATTCTTGTTCTCCGGATGAGCCGCCAGATAGTCGAGAAGTTTCAATATTTCTGGAGGTGTTTTGGGGATGTGGTCACCCTTAAAAAATAATAATGTTATAATAAATTATCCTAAAAGCATTAGAAAATAAAAACCTCTGGTATAAAACCATTATTATCTGCAACATAATCCACGCGATACAATAGTCCATCATCCCCAGTGTACTGGTAGAAACCCTTTGAGCGTAAACCGTCCTCAGCTGGAGCCAAGTTTTCGATTCGACCAGATTCCTCAGCCAGTATTCCGTTTTCGGTCTCAAACCTATCGACCAAAAGCATTTAAATAAAAAGCTTTATTTTATAAACATTGCATAGTGCCAGGCGTTTATAAATATACAGGTATAAATAAATGAATAACAGGCGCACACAGTACTTACAGATAGTGGTATCCATCGACATCTTCGGATTTCTCATTGCGAACCGTTTGCCATCCATTGGCGTCTGAACCAGACGTAGAAAGAGGGTTGACTGTTGGACGAGGTGCTAAAACCAATACAGCTTTTGCTGGTTTTCGGGTTGTTGGCGGACGTGGAGCGTCCGTGCGAATTCCAAGTCTACTTCCGATGTTAACGGTTTTGGCAGTTGTCGATTGCACTCCCTTGTACTCACCACCACCTCCGGTATATTCACCACCACCGCCCGTGTACTCTCCGCCACCTCCACTGTACGCACCACGGTCTTTGTCGCCAACATGAACGTATTTTCCATCGTTGGACGGACGATATCGGCCATCATTATCTGAATTATATCTAGAGAGAATAAAAATTAAAATAATTACATTCAGATGATGATTTAAAAGGCATTCCAACCTTCCGTCACTGCTGGGCACCGCCACCTGACGATTGGCAAATATCGTGAACGGACGCAGCGTTGTTGCCAATCGATTGATAGCCTCTGGTCCCGGTCTATACTTTCCGTCGTCCTGGGCCTCTACTGCTGCCAGAACCACTAGAAAAACCGCAATTATCTATAAAAAATACCGAAAGAGGTCAAATTTAAATCAAATACAATTTTTTTAATATAATCAAAATTACCAAACCAATTTCCATATTGCCTGGGTATACCCTCTGGGTTTCTTATGACCGATAGACGCTCTCTTAGATTTGTTGCAACAAAATAGACACAAAACAATATGTGACATAATCTGCAAAAACACTTGTCTTTTATAGGATTGCGCATCGTCCGACGTTCCGCCGCCGCCGCTCCACCACCGCTGCCCTCTGCCACCTCCGCCACGCCGCCGCGCCGCCACGCTAAAACCGTTAAGACAATTAGTGCAACGTAACGCATAAAGAACGCATTTTATCGTCCTGTTTGGCATTTCTCAAGTGCGAAGATTTATAATTGAGACATACAAAACTTGTTTGGTATACAAAGTATTTAGCAATGCATGTCTATTTTAGTAAAGTACACGCAGTCTCGATTTATTCAATTAGTTTTTCGTTATTTTTGAATATATATTATATATGATGTGCATGCGATGTGTCATAAAACTTGGAATATCTGCAGGTATAGCTAGTAGCTGTACTATTTTAATCACCTTACATAACTAATATATTTTTATGATTTGATTAATTAGTATGGCACCGGAGAAGCAAAGTTTACAATCATTTTCGTAGTACCTCAGATGACCGTTTTAAATACTATACAAACAAGAACGAGATCATTGATCCGTTTTTATTTCTTGTACCTGTATAAAAAAAATAAAATACAGTAGAGTGGATTGATTTTTAAAAACTTAAAAAAAAATAGGTTATTTAAAAAAAAAAAAATTGATCTCAGGGCACAGAAAAAAGGTCGATATTTGTATTAGTTCCATAGCGTACAACTAAGAAGTGTATTTTCAATTACATCTACAGATTTATCTTTTTTAAACCTATTTGCAAATCATAAACAGGATCTATAAAGCTTTGTTTAAGGTTTCTATGCTTAATAGCACTGGAATTGGAAAATATAAGATCACCATATAATAGGTTGGGTAAAGCTAATGACAAAACAAGTTTACGTCAAGTATGGTAAGGCAGATAAGGATACATGATTTTCCCAGGTGAGTTTATCATCAAAGACTATACCAATATTTTTGGCCTTTCTAGAATATGGAATCACGGTACAAATTGCACGCTGAACTGGAAAAGCTAAACTGGGACTTAAGCTTGGAACAGAGTGTTGAATGACAAATCAAGTCAAATGCCTTGCTAAAATCAAGCAGTACAAGAACATAAACTTCGTTTGCATCTAGCCATTTTTGAATGTCATCGATACTTTAATTAGGGCAGATGTAGTGCTGTGGTGCTCTCTAAAACCTGACTGGACTGTGTTTTGAAGGTTAGAAAAATCTTGACTGGTGAAACCTCCATAATCCGTCTAAACATCCTCAGTTATTTCTAGTTCTTTTATTTTTGTCCATAGTTGCTTCGACGATAAGTTTTTATTGAAATCCATTTTTGATTTCCGTATTAATTGTTTTGTTTGATTTCCTAATATGTAATGACTTCCAGGTTTCAGGTGTTTTGTTAAGTCGCCATTCTTTGAAAGATTAATATCTTAATGTAAAAGAATTTTTTTGTAAATAACATATGAATCAAAAAGATTATAATTTAAATACGTGAGGTGGTCGACTTGGAAGTTTACAATAGTTGTTGGAAGTTAGTTGTAAGTTTACATATATTGTATATAGGACCATAATCCTGAGCGAGGAAAGAGTCCGTGAGGCTGGTAATTGGTTTATTGTCATTAGGGAACTAACAATTCAATAATCTAAGAGAGAGTCTGAACCATTTGGCGCAACGACAGGCTAGCAGATTCCCAAAAATCACATGCCATTCTATGTTGTGTAGTGTCTAAGAGATTGTGGTTGAAATCACCAATCATAATTATAATAACATATCTTGATGCCATAGAAGTAATAATTGAGTCAAGGTTTGTTATGTTAGCAGTACCTGGTGGGCGATAAATTACCCCCAAGAAAATTTTAGTGTTGCTAATATCTTTAAAAAAAATATTCGAACGACGTACCTTCAGACGATGAAAATATTTTTGCTGGTATTTTCTTTGCTAAATATGACGTCACCCCGCTTCCAGTTCTCTAAGGGCACTAACTACTTGATTAGTAATGTAGCTTTCTAGCCGGCTTCAGAAACAGCAACAGATTTTGGCGTTTTAAATCTTACAAAGTTTCTAATCTCATCAAGTTTACCATGCTTATACTTTGGACTCAGACTGTACGCATTGAAATGCCCTACATTGAGCATGTTAGAGAATAATTTTAAATTACTTTTAATGAACATACCGCCATCCAACCCACCACTCAATGGGATCCACATTTAATTCTAAGACCTAATATTACATGTGAGTATATACTCTTTTTATTGTAAATATATCCAACATGGCTTAAAAATAAAATACTGACTAATTTGTTAGATACTTTTCCAATAGCTCATCACAATCTGATTTTCAAAAAAATAACCAGCACAGGTTTTAGTTTAGATCGTAATTTAAAGTAAATTTAAAGTAAGTCTGTTGTCAGAATCTTCAAATGGAGGGAGGCCGTCAATAATGATACTGTTTTGTCTCTTGTGTCGTTTAAGGTTTTCCACTCTATGTGCCAACCCACCACTAGTCACAAGAGATACATCATTAACTGCAACGGCCTTTTTCTCTACAGCTTGAATACGCTTCTCTAGTTCTTGAGGTAAATTGCAAAGGCTTTCTATAAATTGAGTTGAAACGGCTGTCAGTTTTTGTTCAGGCTCAGCAATGATAGTATCGATGGTTAAAATCTGAGCTTTTTCTAGTTTATCGACTAGTGTAATAGCTATATTTACTACAGCCTAAGATATAGCAGTTAATGTCATTTCATCGACATTATCACGCTTCATGTCATCAATCCGTATTTCAAGGGCTGCCAGTTTGATGTCACACTTATCTTGGATAGAATTAACTCTTTCGAGCAAATAGGAAATATTTGCAATTATCTCATCTATGCTGAAGATGCGTGATTCTAGGCGCTATAACACTTTAGAAAGCGAAGACAAAGGTTTATTTTGTAGGAATTTTAATGAAGCTCTAGAACACTTGACACACATTCATAACGATTCCGTTTTTTTTTTAATCAATCGATAAACCAGCGCAAGAGTAGTGCAATCAATCAATCAAGTCGCAGGCAGCCCATCCACGATTACGGTCTTCATGACAAATATTGCAGTCACTTTTATCAGTTATGGGTAGCTTATTGTTTGCATTATTTATTTTGCGGTTGCGTAGTGGTGTGCGTTGAATTTTGAGGTTAGGTATAACACAGGTTCAAAAAAATTTATAAAACACAGGAAATCCTGCGAAGTACTCAGACTTACCAATAGATGATGTGTAAAAGTCTTTTTTAAGCAATGGAAAAACATGTTCACTGTTTTATTAGGGCATTTATAATAAAAGAAGTTAACATTTTCGCGCAGCATGCAAAAACTCTTTGTTACTCAAAAAGGGTTGCGCCTTTGTTGTTCAGAGTAGTTTTATTGGAGGTGTTTTAAAAAACACAGCATGTCATAAAACTCAATGACGTGGAAAAATATATTAAAAGTATTCAGTTGATATCTAGATTTTATTGCTAATTCCTACAATCCCTAGGTGAGAACCTATCTATAATTAAACCTATCTATAATTGAAAAAAAAAATAACATGCAAATAATGGATAAAATGTAAACTCAAATAATTGATTTTGATTTTGAAAGATCTTAGCTCTATCTAGGAAAAACGGTAAAGATCTTAGAAAATAACATTTGAAAATTGATTTTCCACTCTTGCAAACAATATTTTTTCTATTATTGAATAATTAAAAACAATTATTATGTTATTTTGTAAATGTCCTGTTTCAACGCTGAAAACAATTATCCCACCTATGAAACTCTCAATGTTGTATATTTCCTGAAAATTGTACCAATTTATCTTTATCAGGAAAAAGGTTTAGAATAAAGAACGTGGCGCTGTGGCTTTGTGACGCTGGAATTCACTATTTCAACCTCCCCACTGAAGATTTGGCCGTCTCTCTGTGTGATAATGTTTCTGTTTTCCAAGCAGAGTTATATGCCATGAATGTCTTTATTTGCTCCGATATTCAAGCGGACAGCGCGTCGATCCAAATTCACTTCTGTATTAGTGCTTTGCTGTTGGCAGGTGCTACAAGAACTATCTCTCTGTCCCCTGTAATCATGTTTGGGTTCTAGAGGCCACTCACCGGGCAACGAACGATCAGGCAGGCAGCTCTTAGCCAGAACTGGTAGTATAGCTCGCTTCACTGGACCAGAACCGGCCATTGCTGTGTCATTATCATTTAGGATATCATGGTAGCAAGATATGATGAGCAAGCTAATAGTAAGATTGAGTAGTTCATAAAGAGATCGGGTAGGGTATCTACTCTAAAATACGGGTTTTATCACAATGGGCTTATTCAGTGGCCTAAGTGCCGTATCTCTCTCTTTTAAACGTTCCCTCTTCTCACAATCGTCATTAGTTTAAATAAGATTGATCCAAACTGTTCGACATTGCAAAGACAATTGTATTTGCCGAAAAGAAGCGCAAGGTTCCGAATGCTGAGCGTGAGTTCTTACAAAACCAAAGGACTAGGCGCACGATGTATAGACTTGAATGACTTTGAAAGTACTAAACAACACTTTAACCCAGAAAATCACTTAAGAAGATGTCATGGCAAGAAGTCACATTCTCGTGGTTTGACGACTGCTAATCGGAAAATACGAGGGATGTCCGATAAGTACTTGGCAACGTCTAAGTGCCCGAAAACGGCTACAATGGAGGATAACGTGACAAAAATCCACGAATTCGTATTGGCAGACCGCCGATTGAAGGTGCGCGAGATGGATAATATAGTAGGCATCTCAAAAGACCGCGTTAAATTTAGGAGCATAAGGAAGCTGTCGCTGCGATGGGTGTCGTGTTTGCTCAATCCGGACAACATGCGCAACCGTGAGACCACTTCAGAGCAGTGTTCAAATTCTGTTTAAGCGTTAAGTGTTCAAACGCTGTTTAAGAACATTTTGAAGGAGTTTCTGCGTCGTTTTCTGACTGTCGACGAAACATGGATCCACTGGTACTCATTAGAAACCAAGGAAAAGTGAACAGTGAACTTCACCCGGCTAACGTGCTCCAAAGAAGGCGATGACTGTTCCATCGGCCGGAAAGGTGAGGGGCACCGTTTTCTGGGATTTAAAAGGTGTGATTTGCATAGACTACCTGGAGAAGGGCAAAGCAATTACAAGGCTCTACTATTGTTCCGTTTTAATTTCTTGTACATACTTTATATGTAGTACCGGTGTCTCTCAATTGGCAGAAAACCGATTGGCCGTATTATACGATTGGCCGAATTATACGATTGGCCGAATGATACGATTGGCCGAATCACGATTGGCCGAATCACTATTGAAAAAATGATACGATTGCCGGACTATAGGATTGGTCGAATATCTATTGGCCGAAACACGATTGGCAGACACACGATTAACCGAATACATATCTCCCACTAGCATAAGTCTCGGTGTCATCCAGCTCCTCGTCATGCGGAGACATTACCATTTTTTCCGCTACTTCAGCAGCTTGAATTGTGTCCTCCATGGACCCCAAGGCATCGTCAGCCTGATTTTCAACTTCCATCGTGGAATCTGTCGACAAACTCTAGTCTTTTGGACCGTAGGGTCGGAAGAAGATTTGGGTAAAGCCATAGCTGGCATTCATTTTCTTCTCAGCTTTTAGGGCTTCAACTGACGCGTCGTTCAATCGGATCACTAGGTACATCCCAGACGCAGTCCGTTTTTGGTATTTTTTTTTGGTCCTTCCCATACATTTACCCTCTTGATAACAGACCAAGAGGACAGGACAAGCCATGGGTTTTGAAAAACCAACAGTTCCCGGATGTCCTTGTTACATTCCAGATCCTTACCCGGAATGAAAACTCCCATCTTTTTTCCGAAGAAACCTCGTCTACTTTGATTACCTTCAGGTCAGCTCCATCCCTAACGTCCTTCCACATAGGCACGTTTGCCTCAAGCCACCTGCTTGGAACCATGTTTTTTCAAGACACATAGAAATGGTTTTGCAGGAGTTTGGAACTTACCATTTCTGGTCGAAAGCAGTTTCAGTCGGCCCTGCAGTTGGAGTCTCCTTTAGTCGCTGGTGCAAAAGGTCCAGCTGTTCCACGGTAGTATTTGGATTACTCGGGTTACTGTTGACCACAACGCTCCGAACCGCCATAAGACAACAACTGTAGCTTTTTTTAGTAAGGTCCTGTGTTTAACTTGGACCCGCCGGAATTTCGTCCGATCGTTGCCGTTGATTACAGCTGTTTTTGTGACTGAACACTTGTCTCAGTGTTCGCCTCCAGATCTCTCATCCCCCGCCTTTTCCGTAGCGAGCCCTCTTTGAAGTCTTAACAGACCCTGCTACAGCATTTTCGATTTGTCCTCCACCATTACTAACAATATGTCTTGTGGCACAAGCCACACATTTGATTTGGATGACTTTACCAAACCCAAAGGTCTGGTTGACACATCTCTTTACATTTCACACCCCGTCGGAGTAGCACCATCATTGGCTCGCTCCCTCCCACCTGGTCCTTTCGGACCGCCGGTTGTCCGGTTGAGTTTGCCGAGGCACCACCTTTCCTCCCCTGTGTGGCTTCGCCATCCGTTTTATTGGTCTTGGCTAAACCACTCAGTCCATGTACTGGAGCCGTTTAAGCATCCACAGGTTGCCCTGCTTTGGAATCGGCTCCAGACATACCCTCTTTTGGGTGGGCTCGCCGTGCGCCATTTTATTGGTACCGGCTAATCAACCCCGACCATCACCGATGATTTTTCCTGGTAAACCAGTACCAACCATAGGTCTGTTTGGTCGTCTCCTTCTTCTGCCCCACAGAGCCTTTGAGGGATCACCGGTCCCGGTATTGCCTACCGTGTCCTTCATCACCTCTTTTCCGGCAGTGCCACCTGCACTCCCAGCATTGGCTGCCGACCCACCCTTAGTCGCAACGTTCGTGTCCATTGTCATGCTTTGTCCGTCATTGTTTATAGTAGTCGTTTTTTGTAGTTTAGTTATTTTTTGTTATGTTAAGAGTTCATTTAAGTCACATGAGTAGCTAAGGAAAATAATTCCGCCTTGCCAAAGCCCCGTGTTACCACGGTAAGGCCAAAAATACTAAACTGGTTTCGGCCAGGTGTCCAGTAGGATCTTTCGCTAGAGACTGTTTTTTAGAGACCATCAGGCTGTTCAGGTATCCTGGGAAAAACAAGAACATAATCCATAGGCACGATATCGAGACACCGTAGATAAGGTCTAGGGAAAGAAAAGGTCCACTACAACAAATCTCCAAATCTCCATGCCAAGAATTGGCCGATTTGAACCGTGCTTTGCCCCAAAAATGCCAAGAATATTAATCTAGGCAGCACAAAGTGATTTTACCGGATGACAATGCACCATCACACCGATCATTGCAGTCTCGTGAAATGGTTGCGTTGTACAATTAGGAACTCACCAGACTTGGCTCCATCTGATTACTACTTGTTTGAATTGGCCAAGCAGCGCTTCGATTCTTAGGAAAATGTTAGAAAATGGCTCGATGATTGGTTTGGCTAAAAGGTTAAACAATTCTTTTGGCGAGGAATCCATAAATAGCTTGAGAGATGGTCAAAATGTATAGCTAGCGAGGACACATACTTTGAACAATAAATCGATTACCATTTTTCAAAATAAACGTTTTGTTAAATTATATATTATATTATATCATAGGCGCGTACCTATGTATAAGTGGTCCAAGTCATTTTACTGGGCTATTATATAAGTCTTTCAAACACTGCCAAAAAATCGATCCAATTAGTTATGAAGATGTTCCTACAATGCTAAAAGATCTTAGTACTCACCAACAGAACTTTCTTATGATACACATATTTGGATTTTGCTTAGAGAATCTCTCCAGAAGGAGTCCTGCCAAGACAACAATGACCTGGTGGACTGGAAAAATGTAAAATGTTTACAGACATTCCCCACCCGTGCTTCGTTCATTCACCGACGAGCAATTACAAATGTTTGTCTCAGAACCAGTTACATATCTTAGTAATTTCATAATAGGAATTCCATGCCACACACAGGTGATTGAAAAGGAATTTTAAACCGAAACAGAAGCATCTAGCTTAGTTTATGTGGCTGAGAATAGCGATGGTGTTGTTCGCAATACCCGTCAAACATTTTTGTGTTTCGTGGACGTTCCGCGTCCGCCAGTGGGGTACGTACATTTACGTACATTTTCAAGTTCTTTTTCACGCTCATTTTCACGAATATTTTCATGTTATTTTCACGTTCATTTTAACGTTCATTTTTACGTTCATTTTCACGTTAATTTTTAAGTTTATTTTCACGTTAATTTTCACGTAAATTTTTACGTTAATTTTTACGTTCATTTTCACGTTCATTTTCGCGTTCATTTTCACGATCATTTTCACGTACATTTTCACGTTCATTTTTACGTTCACATCATTTTTAAATAGTGCTAACAGCTTTTAGTTAAATAATCTCCATACACCCGCAATCCACCCTAAATAAACCTCTACATTAAATAGAAGCAAATATGCTACAAGAAGCAATAAAACAAGAACAGCATATATATGTACATATATATTTATGTACTAACACGAGCTCGAGCATTCAAGCCAATAATGAAAAAGAAAGTAGTTTTGATTTCAAGTTTACTGCTGGCATCCATAAGTAGGTCAGTAAGGCAATACCTCTTCGTCGTCATCGTCTCGATCGTTCAAGAAAAGTGTAAGTGGTTTCTATAGGTAAATATATAGGTATTATTTTATATACGTACACAATACATACTCAACTCGTACATCATTGCGTGTATGAGCCAATTGAGTCAACGAACTTTGAGAACACGTATGGGTGCAGCTGTCTTTTAACTCTTAACGAGTATACAATATTGATGTAAGTGTTTTTTTTTACTTTGTTGCTAAATGAATGGAGAACTTTAATTAAACCATAGATTGACACTAGTGTTGTATTAAATGAAATATTTGCAATTGCAGTAATAATGATGTTACACAATTGCCAACATATACATTGACTCGCAAAGGAATGTTTTTGTGTTTAAAAAAGAAAGTTCAATTTATAATGAAGACGAATGGTTAAGAAGTTCCTCTTTGTGAGCCATTTTATATTTGTATTTATATGTACTTTATGCAATATTTCAGAGATGACGACGATCCTATATTATTTTATTATTTTACAATGCTCATGTCTATATCAGCTGTTCTCGAACTGTGGTCCGAGACCTACTGGCCGCAATTATTTTGAAGCAAACCTTAAGGCCTCCAGAAAAATGATTTCTATAACAGATATACAGAAAAAAACTATATAAAGTAACTGTTTTTAATTTTTGTTTCCAAACTTAAAATCAGGAAAATTTTATAGATAAAAACCATTTAGTTTCAGATAGTAACATAATACTGATATTGCTTCTTAAGCCTTGTCCTAAGTTCAACCCAACTCGTGACCTCAGTACTTAGCTGCGCTAAAAATAATAAAATTATTGCATTTCTCATACCTAACAAACATCATAAATGTGCCAAAAAACATGTGCACATACCATTTTTTTTTTGGTTTTGGTGTCGATTTTTTACTAGTAATCAATCACGGTATCGATTTTTTACTAGTAATCAATCACGGTATCAATTTTTTACTAGTAATCAATCACGGTATCGAATTTTTACTAGTAATCAATCAGGGTATCGATTTTTTACTAGTAATCAATAACTGTATCGATTTTTTTACT
>JAAAKO020012656.1:0-17256 GCA_010015015.2 Bolitophila cinerea
CGTATATAAAATATAATATAGTTAAGGCAACGCCGTCAAATGCTATATATATACTATAATATATAAATATAAATAAATATATATATATATATATATATGTATACATAAGAATATAAAATACATCATACACAACATATATAACGATGTTTGGATTTAAGCACATAGCCCGCAACCAACTTACACAATTTAAACTTTATAAATGTTTGCTCGAAATGAACATGCTCTTGAGAATTTCCGCGACGGAGTACTTTTTGTGATGCTGCTGTGCTGTGTTTATGAAAGTTAGATTATTTAAAAAAATAAAATTTGAATCGAGAAGAATCGCGCGTGCTTGTTTGATGTGTGTTAGTGTGTACCTATGAAATAACCGCGGGACAACAGCGCACCGTTTGTGGAAACTCACTTGAGATGCGGAAATGCGATGTACGTAAAAGTGGAAAACTCGTATAAATGTGCATATATGTTTTTTTCTTTCGTTTTGGGTGCATGTGTTCGTGTAGAAATTGTGAATGTGTATAAAATAAAGCCATAGGCACACACAAATTTATTTATAATATTAAACTTTACTACTATAATTGCATAAGATAAGATAAGATTTTAATTATTATATTATCTATAATTAGCTAAATCATATTAAAATAACATAAATTGATTTAACATTAACACATTAATTCTCGAATAGAAGTTTCTGGATATAAAACAATGAGTTAGAAACAATAAAATGTCTCTGTGCACAATGATTACAAACACACGTTCCTAGACACTTACACACACACACACACACACACACACACACACACACACACTCACACACACACATAGCTTTACTACCCACATACATGTTTATTGCTCTATCGTGTAATTTCGCCATAAAGTTTAAAAGCTATAAATATATCGAAGCATTTTATTTCGTTGTTATTGGCGTGAGGCAATATGTCGCTTTCTCTCCATTTTATATACGAACCACATCTGAAGAAAGCTAATTAAAATTACTCAATTTGCAGTTATACTTATATGTAGAAAACAATTAATCAATCTAACTATCTCTAGTCTCTACTCATACAAAGTATTTTTTTGGTGATTTCCTTTTTTTAAACAATTAGAAGTAAAACATATATAAATAGTTTCTGGCGATTAATTAAAACAGTTGAAAAGCAATTTAATGAAAATGTGCAATAACTAGAAAATGTAAATCCCGGGATTCACGATTGCAAGATTTCCGCGAATCCCAAAATTAATCAGAAAACGTAATCGAAATATTTATTTTTGTATCAGAACCGGACATTACATATTGGAGTGCCCGAGAAAAGAGAATCATCCATTTTTATATTTCTTGATAATTCTTTTGATTGTATTTGTTTAATAACTTAATAATTATGTTTCTTTTAATTTCTCATAGCTCATAGAACTCAGTGCAGTGCTTAGTATTTACAATTTTTGAAGATGTAATACTATTCAATACATGAATTTAATAGCAGTGGTTGTAGTCAGATTGGTTTAGAGAAAATACACTAACTACATTGTTATGGAAGTAGAAAAAACTTAATTTGAATATAAAATGTCTAAAAAAAATCAAGTTTATAAATTTTAAATGTATAGGTGATCTAAGATGTATGATAAAATGATTTATAAAATACATGAAGTGAAAACCCCGGCGTAATAAAATAATAAATCCTGATGCAAAAAATATTTTTTTACACTAAGCTAGGTTTCAAATTTAAATCTGTAAGATGTAAGATTTCGGCCCTGAAACCAAATGACGGATAACGCGGGTTAGTATAGAACATAGAAGAATAAAAGTACAAAAAGAACTATAAAGTAGATTTTTTTAATGGAATAACTCTAAAGCTTGCTTCACATGGTTCACGCAATTTTAAAATTATTTGCGACGCTTTATTAAATATATGATAAGTGGAGACCGGATAAATAGTTAAAAAAACAATTTTTATGACAGCTATCTACAAAAATTTTGAAAATGATTCTTAACGAATCAAGTTTTACTTTTTTCAAAAATGCAAAATTTATTTTGACTATTTTGCTTATTTAACCTATTTTTAAAAAAAAAAATATTGTATCTATTTTAAAATATAAATAACTAATTTTGTATCTATTTTAGCATTATATTTTATTTTGTCGAAAATGACTACAAAAATTAAAATAAATCAATATTTCCAGCAGCCTGTCTAGCTGCGTACATCATTTATTGCAAAATAGCATTATTTCCTCGAAAAAAAAAGACATTCATATAATATATGTCAGCAAACATCATCTAACTAATTAGCTGAGAAATCCAAAATTATTGATTGATTTTATTAAATTTGTATATTTTTATTATTTTAATGATTTTTCCGGTCTCTAATGATAAGTCAATTACATCCAGGCCTTATTGTGATCATTAGTGACATAAGCGTTACAATTATGAACAATTATGTCACTAATGTTATTAATAGATGTAGAGACAAATTTAAGATTGTGCTTATTATGATCGTGCTTATAATAAAAAATATTTAATAATAAAAGTAAATAAATCTGATTTAATTTAATAAATATTAGGTAATATTAGGAAAATGATAAAATGTTGACTTATATTGATGATTTAAATAAGCATGTGTCTCTGCAATGATAATAAACATAAACTCACCACTGACAATCAAGTGTCCAAAAACAAAAAAGGCACCCACACACTTATAAAATACACACTGCACACATAAAACCAGCAATCATGCTACAATCGCGTATATCCATACCCCCAAATGCCGTTAAACATCTGTTCGACACCCGGACGGATAACAAAATCATACAAACACACAGTCACCTAATCCCAGCCACACCATCGGCTCCCCGTCCGCGTTCCACCCGCCAGTTTGCAAAGCCGTATAGCACTTTCGTTTGACACACTTTAAAGAACACACCCGCACCACCACCATAATATATATTATATATATATGTATATATAAAACCGAGTGTGACGGGTGTACGCGGGAAACCCCTTACCCGTCTCGGCGCATCGGTCGGTCGCTGCGTGTGAAACGTTTGCTATCTATGTGGCAGCACGTATTTTTCGTTTTGAAGCGAGCTTTGGGGTGGCTCACTCAAAGTCAACACACTGAGCCATGTAAATGTTGATGTTTTCCTGTGTATACCAGAGTTTAGCCAGCACACACGACGGGCGTATCCTATATATGTAAAAATAGATACGCATACGAAATGTCATCGAACACCGAGCGCACTGAAATATACACGGAAAAGGACATCGCGCGTTTCGATAAGGGATGTTTTTTATACATTTTTCGCTTATAGTGGATGATGTTGTGCGTACGTACAATGTTTGAATGCGCGTGTATGTGAGTGTTTGACGATCTGTTTTTTTTGTTATGGAAACCCATTTTTAAGACGTCTTGCGCAATTGCGATGAATTGTGTTTTAAAGAAAGAATTGAAAGTTGTATGTCTTGAAGCTTTTTTAGTGGGTTGCGTGTTTGCTGTACTTTATAACTGTCTGCATAATGTGACACACATGACAGCGGGTTATATAATTGAAGTGGTTAGAAATAGAAGATAACAAATCCCATTTAATATTAAACTGAGAAATTTTAAATAAATTGTATCGAGTTGTAGAATTGTTATCAATATATATTATTTAAAAAAAAATTATAATAAAAATTTAGTTTTTTTTTTATAAATTAAAAAAGTTAAATAAAAAAGAAAATATTTGTTTTATTGTAAATTAGTTTTTGTGTAAATAACCGTTGACTTAATTTGATATGACATGCGATTTCAAAATGTTTACTATTTGTTGAAGAATTCACCTTTAACGAAATGCCGTTGAATCTAAATTTGTATTGTAATCATCGAGAGAAGTTTAAATAACGGTGAAATACAAAAAAAATAAGTAATCTTTCAAACTAGGAGTGATCGGATAACATTTTTGTGATACGGTCTAGAATATTTCTATCTGCTAACTTCCAGTTCTAACACGCGGTATAAAATTAATAATATAATTATTATTATAAAGAAATTCTTCCTCAAGCTAATATCATACGATTGGCGCAACCTGCAATTTTTTGGTGCAAATCATTAAAAATCTTAAAAAATATTCCGGCTACATTGATTTAAAAAATATATTTTTGAATTGCACAATAAAATTGCGCGTTGCGCCAATCGTGTGATATCAGCATAAGACTAAATATTTGTATTAGATTTAACATATAATGCTACACTGAACAAACTAAAATATGAATATTATTATAAATCAATTATATTATGCCTTGATTTTCATAATTAAATAATATTATAATGTATTACTAATTAATAAATTATCAAAAACTGTTAACAACAATTTAATAATATAATATGCATAAACATCATAATAAAATGTATTATTTTGTGATTAATTATTTAAATCAAAATAATAAATTATTTGGAAAATATAATAAAATCTATTATTTTATAAAAAAAAAAACTAAAAAAAATATTATAAATTATATTCAAAATATAATAAAATGCATTATTTTGTAATTACATATATAAAGACAACATTATAAGTTATTTTTCATATTTAATTAAAAGTTGTTTTAAGAATGTTACATAATTTATTCTCCTGCCCTTATCCATTGCATACATTTTACTTACAAATTAGATGCATTATGAATCAAAACCATTTTTATTTATTTAAATATTTTTTTATTGCATTTAGTGATCGTGAATTCGGTTATCGCAGGAATTAATATTCGATTCCATATCATATAAAATTCAAATGCTACTTTCTCATTTTGTGGATTTTTCAACGATGATGGACGAAACTAAAATTCAACTTGATGCGGCAAGTTTTGTAAAAAAACGAATCAGCCGTTTCTCAAGAATTGAAAAAAGAAATAATACACATTTTTATTTCGAAGCAAACCTTTCTCCATCTCAAAAACCAAATTCTAAATATTTGTATTGTACAATATATAGCGTGTTTCAGGACTTGCTAGATTCACAAAGAAGTTGAATTATATCTTATTCTTATAAGCTATTTTGCCGCTCAGAAAATAAGAAAAGCTTTTTAAAAAAAACGCAGTCGCAATATACAAAAAAAAAAAAAAGTAACAAGTAAAAGTATTTTTATATGCAATATATTTTCAAAAAAAAATAGTGAATACATTGGTTGACCATTGGTTTATTTGGATTCACAATAAAATTAATAAAAAATGTTGTTTTTTTTAGAGTATATCTGAATTTTTCGATGTTTAGATTCAGTATGACAGTAATAGACCATTTTGGTTTAGCTAAGGTACGAAAATCACATTTGAAGTAATTATACGTACAATACATAACCGTATCTAATATTGTTATATAAGGCCTATGAATTTTGTGAAATAAATAAACTTAAAGATACGAATGGTATTTGTCACCTTAACTGTACATTTACGTTCTTTATATCTGCAAAATAAAATCTTCTTCCATTTAATGTAAAGTTTTTTTCTAATCTTTACGAAAAGTCCTACGTTTCTAGATAACGCATATTATGTCTTCCAAATTTTTTTTTTTTTGTATACACACAATTACAGATGACAACATTAATATCCAAAACAAAACTAGTCAATCCAATTATCTATTATAACATCATAAACCGTCCGACACGACTTCTGAACCAATTTGTATTTATCCATCCATTGCACGCAAAGAACCATGTCATCGTTCATAATATATCCATTTAAAACTTGTCTTCTTCACGCGCAAGTTTACAATAATCTACCAAGACATCGTGCGTCTTGCGACCAAAAGTTTACTCTGTGAAGTTTGCATATTTATTTTTTCATTTCCATTCGCACAAACTTTGAATTATTATTTTCAGTTTAGAACTTTTCTGAGCGATCACTTTAACAGAACGATGCAACCAAACAGAAACAATTCTAGGTTGTTGTTAGCGGCACTATATTATATACGTCGTTTTAATGCTGGCAACCCCAATGCGGCAGCACTAGAATGGATTAGTCATTTAGCTGATTATAATCACACCAACGATTATGCTTTTAGCATATATTTTGCAAATTGAGCTCACGAAGAGGTGTGCTAAACATATTATTATACCATTAAATTGCACGGCAAAGTTCGAGCAATGCTCTACGAAACAACATAATTATCTGACGATATTATATACACTATCATGTTTTATATTTGCAATTGTGCATGTGCAATGCAAATTTATTCAGTAAGACCACATGAAAAAAGTTTTAATTTGCCGTATTCGGTTTGGAATTATTTGGCAAGCTTTTATTGAACTTTTCGTACGTAAATAGAATTTTTCACAAATGCAATGCTTGACTTTATTTTAATAACACGCTGCTGTCAGTAAAGATAGAGCAAATTGAAAAACTAAATGAGAAGCAATGCGAGAGGCACAAAACACATTTCCAGCGCGATTTTGCTGAGATAATAGTTTTTTTGTTACATCTTATATTTTTTAACATATTCAGTAAATTTTTACTGTCAAAAATTGTTTCACAATAATAACCAAGCTTTAGGTACATATAATACTAGCTGGACCCGATTAACGTTATTTTGCCTTTAATTTTTTTGAATATGATTAAAATAATAATTATATTAAAACTTTTTACAATTTTCCCAAAGACAGAACAATATTTTCTGTTTAATTATTCTCGCATAAAATAAAAAGTTCCGCTAATTTTATGACACAGGAACATGTTTTAACAATCATTATTGTTGATTTAATAATACACATAGTTAAACTTAATTAAACATATGTTAGCAATAATGGGTTAAATCAACTGTAAAAATAAATAAATTAATATTAAATGCAATTTAATTGATCAATATGTATTATTGATTTACCAGTACATTAAATCAAATTAATTAATCTTTTTAATTTAACTGTGCAGATAATTAATTTTGATCGAACCATAATAAATAAATAATTGAAATAATAGTTAAATTTCATTAAATTGATAAATTTATAGTTAAAACATATACATTTATATATTTGATTGAACTATTTAATATTTATTTTTATTTAACTGCGCAACAAATTAAAATAATGTTAAATTGTTATATAAATATATAATAAAAACATATAATGATGTCATACTTGCGGGTTTTTCAGCCTAATGGAAAATCATTAGCATACATTATTTTGGATATATTTCAATTAATTATTTTTATTAACCACTTAGAATTTTGTGTACAAGTTTAACTTTCTGACACAGGAACATGAACTCAACATGAAATTTGGTTACGGTTTCCGTTCCCAGCGACATCGCGGCTTAAGAAACAGCTGTTTTCGAGGTGAAATATTTGCAATTATTGTCCTTGAGATTTTATTATGATATTTGGCCAAAGTCACACTGATTGGAAAATGCAATTGATTTTTTGTTACTATATTTACTTTTTAGTTATAAAGAATATTTTTTTGTTACCAAGAAAAAATGTTTGTAA
This sequence comes from Bolitophila cinerea, assembly GCA_010015015.2. NCBI lineage: Eukaryota > Metazoa > Arthropoda > Insecta > Diptera > Mycetophilidae > Bolitophila > Bolitophila cinerea. The sequence continues at coordinate 7,437 of JAAAKO020012656.1, forward strand.
ACATAAATATTTTTTTAGTATAATTGTGTAAATTTGATAGAGAAAATATAAAAATGCCGATATTTAAATTCCTGCCCTAATTTTTTGTCACCAAAAAATGCTTATGCTCATTTATTTGAACCGAGAACAAGATCAAGATTTCAGAACCGCGATTTGTTCCGAAATACAAATTTTAAACTAAGAACCAAAATAATATTTCAGAAAATTAATTAAAATAATCTATATGAACATTTTCATATTTTAAAAACAATTGTTTAATTAAGTTGCTAAAATAAAACATATTTTTTTAAAATAAAATAAAATATTACAAAATTAAAAGGATGTTTTCAAAAATTCTCAGATTAGAAATATTTTGTAATGAAAATTATCTGTAATTTTTAGTTTTCATATAAAAAATTGCTTGCTTTAATTTTCGTAGTACTCTTTAGTCCTGATTAAACTGATTTGCTGATTAACAAATCTTTGATTAACTTTAATTACTTGATTAGCTAATATTTGACTGATTAGGGTTTTAACCAGGCGATTAATCAGCGATTGTATTTCTTTTCTTCACTTCCGATTAAATTTTGACGTCAGAAATAAATAGTAATTATAGTTATAAAATGAAACGACTAAGAAATAAGGAAGGTATTGGGGATGATAGGAGCTTGGAGATTATATGGACAAATAGAACGACATCAATATTTCCACAAATAGATTTTTTTATCAAAGACGGATTTAAGAGAGATATTTTTATCTACGAAATCCAATTGCCGCGAATTACGAAAAGTGTCCGACGCACTCGCACGGAAGCGACCTAACCTACAGCTTTCTCAATATGCCGTAAACACTCAAAAAAAGGATTTTTTTATGAAATTGACCGTTTCCTGCGTGCAATTGGCTCTTTATAGATTGTATGCTCTTTATAATTCTATTATAAATTGACATCACATGACGTCATGTATGTTTGACGTATAAAAAACTCACTGCCAGAGTTCAAAATTTAGTACAATGTGGGAGCAGTACTGGTGAAATCGACCCTAAGTATAATAGTAGTAGCGTTTTCTCATCATACAAATAATTGCAGAGCATTCCTATTTGCAGAAAACGATATGGTTTATAATATGGATTATTTTGTAATCGCACTTGCATGATTGTCATATTGTCTCCATAATATTAATGGCTTTAAGTAGATATTCGTTTCTTCAGCATATATTGATTGTCTGGATAATAAAATGAGAGCTTCATCTAAAAAGATTTCATTGCCTTTAAAATCCTTAAAAATTATACGCAATGCTTGAATGTATACAAATATTCGTCCCAAATAATAATACTGCCTTTTGTAAAAAAAAATAGATCTCAAAATGTTTTTTGATATTTCATAATTTTGCATTCACATTTTCTGAATGTTTATAACGGTAAACATACCAATCATACTGTTTCAGGGTGCGTTAGATAATTCTCGATTATCTTAACCCGCGCGGTGCACTCGCGCCGATTTAGCAAAAATATAGAGACGGAGTAAAAGTGTAAACGCACCGTTCGGTGGACTGTATTTCGATTTAAGGATTTACAGAATAATATATTGAAATGGACTGAAAGGTCAAGTATGAATATAAAACAAATAGTATAAATAAAATAGCATCCATTTCCGTGAGAATATATTATTGATATAATTTGCTGTGTGTAAATCAGTAACAGTAAGACTGACGAATACTGGCAATCTCAAACACATACATAAGCCATTTACTCGCATGAGCATACATATATTCTGAGTTTAAGTAAAATTGCGCCGTAAAGATGCATATTTGAAATAACTCTATCCCAGCACTCCTAAAGGGTCCATACATACATACAACAAAATATATGACAAAACATACATACATTTTAAATTGCATATTAATTTTGTTAATAACTTGTCCGAGGCGCCGTCTACCGGGTTAAAAATAATATAAAAACCAAGTAGAGTCCAACTCGTACCTATATGTTGTAAATCTTTTCTCAATAGCTCTTAGGGTACCAGAGATCATATCATATACATATTTAAATTATTTAAATATTTAAAGAAAAAGGTGTAGAGAGAAATAGAAAATCATAGGATTGAAAGCATATAACTAAATATATTTTTTTTTAAATTCCGCCATGAAAATCAAATCTGGTGCAACCTTGACAGTTTTATTGTGTGTCACCTGGCAAATCCGGATAATCCTGTTTAATTAAGTGTGTGTGTGCTATGTGCGTAAGGACATGCACACATACAAACATAAGACTAAATGTTCGCCAATTTGGCCCAATTTAATTAATTATACGAAACACTAAAGTCAATTTTGACCGATTTATCTCCTGACGTTTTCAGCCGCATATGTTTGCCAACACATACACACACACAAACAAACTTACATCCCTTTCCGTAATATACCTAATACGTATTTCTATTTACAAACACGAGCATTTATACATATTATACAGACCGAACTCAGCCAAACTCTACAACTCACAGACACACACACACACAAACACATAGATATTTGTACACAAATATTTACTCCAGTTATCTTCCTGAATTCTGTGTAGATTAAACGGAATAACTTGGGGTATAATGGAGTGAAGATACGGATTTTGAATATCTGTAAACATAAAACCACAGGTCTAGCATGTATGTATGTACGAAATCCTCTATTGTTGTGGATGTATAATAAAATGTATATTTAACGCAAAGGTATTATACGAGATGCGTAGATTCGAAGTCATAGAACTGTGTAGCAGCTGTGGCTATTATATTTACAGTTGTTATACTTATACAACCCTTAGATTGATTTGTTTAAATGCTCTTAAAAGCCCTGACTTGTAAACATTATTAATTCATATATAAGTTTTACCAAGCAAATATTTAAACTAAATATACATATGAACTTATACCAACTAACACATTACATACTAGGAATTCTTCGTCCGACGCGTTTAGCATGTTAAATTCACATAGTATTCTTTACCAGCATAGTTAATATGGGAAGATATAATCCCACGTTGTTCGTCCGTCCGTTCGTCATCTAGTATCAGGGCCCAAACCTACCTAAATAATTGAACATTGTAACACCTTAGTATAAAAGAAAAAATATTTTTTCCATCCCAGGATTTTTTAATTTATTTACGCCGGGTTATTCCGGAGCAAAACCTTACATTTTCAACATTGCTTGTACTTATTATTTATTTATATAAATAAATAAAAAAAAATTACTTAGATATTCTACTGAACATAATATAGTATAATTATAAGTGAAACATAATTTAACATATATTTGTAGCTCATATATCATATCTATAAATAAATGCATTCTTTTATTATATAATTTTTGACTTAATTCTTTCTTTCTGGGACACCTTTTACCGAATATTGCATTGGTTTTTACTTTATATCGTAGCTGGTTTCTTGTTAATGCATGTATATTTCGAAGGAGTGAGTATGATACACTTTTTTTGTCTCGAAAATACATTTCTTGTTCATTATTAAAAATAAAAACTCAAACTCATGATTTAAATTACGAAATTAATTTTAATGGAAACAAATTTAGTGCTCACCAAATTAAAATAAAATTGAATTTCTAACTTTTGAGCGTTACCGAATTAATTTTCTCAAATAGATGGCAAAACAAATTTTTAATTTTAAATATATTCTGATAGCCCAAACATATTGGATCTTTACAAAAAACATCGAATTTACGGCCATAATACGACTTTTACATAATAATATTACACCATCCCTTTTTTATTAATTTTATTTTGTTAGGGAAATTAAAAAAAGAGTGAAAAAAACTGTTTTCCTTTATATATTTTGAAATAGAACTTAACGGGAACAGTTTTGCAATAATCATTAAATTGAATAAAATGATACCTATTGAGTTACTGAATCGTTTAATGATTCTCATGATTTTTCATATTATATGTTATAAGCATGCCCCGAGTTTTTCCATTGTTTAAGTTTAATTAAATTTTAAATCACTATAACCATTGAAATATATTATTTCTACATGTCATCGTTATAGATGTGACATGATAAATAATGAATATAAGAAGGAAGTTCATTAATAAACATGGAGAACACATATATTATAAGAAGTACCTATCTTTGAAGGAATCCTTCTGTTATTTGCAAAAAAGAAGAGCGGTAATCAGAAAGAGATAATACAGGAAATTTTGAGTTCGGTTTAATAAGTAACCTTTGATAAGATTATTAGATATATTATGGAAATTGAAATAAGTTTAAGTTTATTTAGTACAGACCAAATTATTTGTGTGAATGTCTCCACATATTATGACTTCACCATGTTGAGGCAAATAATATCTCTGAGGACTTTTTCAAAAAATCTAATTGTGACTGTAGGAGCCCAAAATAAAATGCCAAAAATATATATATATATATTTAGATTCTTATAAATATTTTTCAAAGGTTTATGAATTAGATAATTTTATTATTTTATTGGATTTTATATAAATATTATAAAGTTTTTCAATTAGAAATCAATCAAAAGTATTTTTCAGTGACCAGTCCAATCGAAATATTTATATATAGCGGGAAAATTTTAAGAAAGTTGGTAATTTAAAATTAATTACGTTTTAATCAATATTTAAATCAATTACAATTTTTTTATAAAAACGGCTGGCTAAAGTCGGCACTACAATTTTTTTTTTATAAAATATTATTTTCTCAGGATTACTAAAGACATTAAGTTTACTTTTAATATCAAGCTACTGGTGAAAAAACAACGCGGTTGACTGTAATCAGGAGAAACACGGTTCAATCTCGGCCAGACTAAAGTTTTTCTCCTACTCTAAATAGTTGGTTCTATTTTTAATATTTTCTTTTAAACCTACAAGACACTATAGTTTCATGATTTCCCCGGGATTTTCCCGAGATTTCCCCGAGATTTCCCCACGTTTTCCCCGGGATTCTCCCAGGTATTCCCGGGTTTCCCCAGATTTCCCCGATATTATCCATGGATTTTAACGTGATTTTTCTAGGATTTCCCAAGGATTTTCTATCGACAAATCTTGATAAATCCATCGAAATTCCCTTGTTACGAAAAACAAAACATTAAAAAAATGACACTATAAGTACAAATATTGATTATTTCCGGAGATTTCCCAATATTTCTTAAGATTTTGCAGGATTTTCAATAATTTTTGAAGATTCTCCAGGATTTCCCTGGATTTACAGGGATTTTACCGATTCTTGAGGTGTTTTGTTGTTTTTCTATTTCCCGAAATATCTAATTATTTAAATAAATGAGACTATGAGATTTTCCCGGGATTTCCTCGGTATGTTCTCGACATAAATGTCGGGATTCCCCGGATTTTCCCAGACTTTCAAGGGATTTCCCCGGGATTTTCTACCGGTGAAATCCAGATAAAATCCCAGGGAAATATCGGGAAAATTCAACTGAAATCCAGGAGAATTCCCAGAAAAATACCTATATTTAAAGAAGCCAACAAAATGCTCGCAATTAGAATTTTACGAAAGAATATATGAAAAATATGGAACATTTACCTGAAAATGTGAGGGAACAGAAGATCTAGGATTTGTGTTGGATCTTACGACATTTCCCCCCATAAAATCACCGTTATCACCATGGTTATGAAATGGCTACGTGTTTTTCACCCGTCAAACATTATTACTGGTCTGGACTTTTGACTCGATCAACCGACGGTAATCGCCACAAGGTCTCCATTCTTCGTTGCGGTTCAAAATTGTGCCTTAAATTGAGCAAACTAAAGCCGGATCACGTAACTCTACTTTCAATGATTGAAACGCATTTTACTCGGCGGATTGTTTCAATCATCGGCGGGTAATAGTTGCGGTTCACTTTTTTGTATTGAAATGCGATTTCCTAAGGAAAGCAATGATTGGATAACTGTCAAAGTTTCAATGATAGGCGGAAAAGTTTCGATCAACTTTTTGTCGGCGATACAGATCATTATGTATGAAAAATATTATTTTGAGTATTTTGATTTCACCAAAATAAAAATATGTGTATATTCAGTACATATTCGAAACTAGAGGATACTCTGACCAAATGTTTTTGAAGATGTTAAATATATTTCCAAATTATATAAATACATGTATTATGTCTGTATGTCGAAATAAAATAATATTTTATTGGGGTTATTATAACAAAAGGTTATTTTGGCACAACACATATAATTGATAATTGCCGACGGACACACGGGAACCTAAAACTAGCATTAGATATAAATCTTGTTGATTCTGTGTTGTAGTCTTGACCAATGCAGGCGACAGGTTTTCCTTTATAAATCCACAATGAAATGCATATTACCTATATAATATATAATTATACAGTAATATATTTCTTGCAAACGAAAATTGTCCGACAAAAATGGGAAATACATACAATAAACACAAAACAAAGGCTCGAACACATGTAATTAGAGATAGATACACATACTATATAATCATGCGGTCATAAGCAAATTATTTAGGTGTATTTTATTTGTGATCTTTCCTTGCTTATTTCCTACATTCCTTATTATACATACAAATATAAACCAATAACAGAAGGCGCAAATTTAGCAGGTAGAAAATGACAAAAAAAATACGCCTATTATGAATATTTGAACTGCAGATGTCAAATATTTCTATGCAGTTCAAAGGTGCGTTCAGTGCATGCCATCAATGATTCAAAGAAAACGAACCGGTTATTTCTCCTATCGCTTGAGTTAGGAAATGCCGATTATTGTTCTTAACAATCTTGATTGTTTAGCGACCAACTCGAGTTTCAATCCGCCGCGGATTGTTTGGAAAGTTACGTGATCGCACTGTAAAGCGTCAATTACAAAGGCTAAATCCGACTGTTTCTACCAAAGTTAACATACATATACGGAGTTATTATATGACGAGCAGGTGGCACTTTCAAATTTAACAGATGTTTCCACTCAAATAATAAAAAAGTAATATACAATAAATTTAAAACTAACCACAGAAATTAATGATTTGCACACTAGAAACCGATGATTTGGGCACAGCATGTCCACAGGTATAATTTATCTCAGAAAAATTAAAGGCGTGTTCGAGCGCCAATGACTTTCAATTCAATTATTTTTAGATGTGGTAGTTTGATTTTTTATGTGGTTATTTGTTTTATCGTAAGTAATTTTGTTTATATATGTGGCATACAAAGCCTGCAAAAATATAAAACGGTCTCTCTAATAACAATCTTTAATTACTTTCATAGATTTATGTATTGTTATCGGGCTACGGCTTTTAAGAAACGACACAGTGCATTCATTTTACAAAATGTCAGCGAGAAGGATACACTTGAGAAAAATGTGCACTCGGCAGTGCATACTGTGAGGAGAATGCACTCGAAAAGAATGTACTTAAGAAGAATAAAAGCATAACATTTACCTAACAAGTTTAATTTGGTCCTGTGACCTCCAGTGTAAGTAATTTATAGTTAAACTTTACCAGGTTAATTACTTGTTGACGAAAACTCCACGAATTTTTTTAGCTGGGTTATACCATTACATAACTGTAAAGGAGCTTTATCATTTGTTGGGTTATAAAAAGTTTAAGAAGTCACCAAAAACAAGCATTTCTGTTTTTTTGCATTTTTGTCCACAGGTTTAAATTGTCAATGTGTGAATCGCAATTGATTAATTACACATAATCACGCACGGTGCACATAAACGATTTTGTTACTCTGTACTTTATGGTTCTCAGTGAACTTCGATCGTTGCGCATATTATATAAAAAGAAAACAGCAGTAAGGTCAAGGTAAAGACATTTTCAATTAGTTAATTATCAGAATTGTATTGTATATTGTATATAATTGTGTAATATATTAGTTAACAAAATTTGTTAAAATTAGGCGGCTCATTTGTTACATTTTTCGAATGTACGACATAAAATAGGCATAAAATATATCAATTAATAATATTTGTACAAAATGCCTGAAAAAAATATTTCTGGCGTTTTTTTAATGTATATAACTTATGTCCCCAATATTATATCAACTGAACATTATTTTACAAAAAATTGGAGTTTATGAAAGACTCACTAAAGTCATGAAGGGCAGAGTTAGTGGTAAAGTCGTGTAGTGCACAACATATAAAAAAAGCGTAGCGATTTATGATATGATTAAAACTTTACAAAATTTGTAACAATATTCATAATAAACCCAATATTTATACATTTTTATCCAGATAAAATAACCGTGCCTGAATTAAATCGAAAAATCAAATTTTATTTATTGTTTTATTGTTGGGCGGCTGTTGCTTTTAAATGATCTCTGTATGAGCAACGTAGGAGATCTAATAATGCTACTGATAATGCGTCAATAAATGAGCTTTGGTGGCATTTCGGGGCAGTTTTTAAAGTTATGTTCCAGAGTTCGATGCTCTTACCTATTCGGGCCTTGGAGATAATCTCCGGTTTTCCAGGCTAGTAGGAAATTTCATCGGGTTGTCATACATATTCATCATTGTAATTTACTTACTTAATTCAGTCAAATATCAATATATTTAATTGTAGCGTTAAATTAAATCGTATTTTTTAAAAAAGGTATCCATAATATAAAAAAATGTTACCATAAATGTCTTTTAAGTTATTAAAATTATTATTATTTGTTTTGTGGGATAATACAGATTTTTTTAATACAATTTTGAACCATTTTGAACACACCGTATTGTTATTGTTAGCCATATCATAGATCCAAAATTGTGCAACTTTAAAAAACAATGTTTATTTAATTTATAAAAATGAACTCCAGCACAAATGGATGTGCTCTAGAAAAAAATGTTGTTTTCTTATAAATTTAAAAAAATGTACGCTGAATAATAGAAAATGGCCTTATAATAAATTCAAGTATGTCCGCTGAATAATTCAAAATGTGCAATATGTTATGCAGTAAACAATGTTGTTGATATATTTTATACACCTTCAAAAGATTGTACTGCTAATAATTGGGACTGTCGTAAAATATTTTAGATTGAAAAGGTCTGCATTACCTACATAACCTTAGAGCACATTCATTAAAAGTTAGAGAACATTTATTAAATATAATAGAGCACATTTTTGAATTTTTAGGCGGACAAAATTTTATTTTACGAGAAACTTTTTTTAATTTTTACTATGTATGTTTTCTTAAATACATATACTTTACAGCGAACGCTAAATTCAGAGCCCCATTGATCATCCTTAAATAGTCTAAACACATAACTTTTCTAGTTTAGATTTAATTTTATAAATTTAAATAAAAAACCAAAATTAATTTATGTTTAAATTCATTTTAAAATTAAAAAGGTATATATATATATATTAATATATATAGATATATACAATGCATATACTAAAACAACAATTTCATACGTGCAATATAAAATACAGTCATTGGGTGGTCGAATAATGTTCTATATATTTGTTTAAAAAACCTTTTTTTATAAATACTTCAAATTAAATTAAATTTAGGGTAACTCTTAAATGAAAGCGGGGCGCCAACCAAAAATATGGTTTTCGTAAAATTTTAGCCAAGGTGACTAAATTTTTCAAATTGACGCCCGGAGCAATAACCAAAAATAGGTTGAAAAAGTTGGTGGTTACAAGTTGATAAAACAAATATGTGGGCGTAAATATAAACTTTACGGGCAAACTAAAATTTACTTTTTTTAAGGATATAGAGAAGGATGAAATAGGGGAGAGGGATTTAAAGTTTAAAAATGATATTTTTAAATAATTTCGGATTGGTCGCTAAACAATCAAGATTGTTAAGAAAAAATCGGTATTTCCTAACTCAAGCGATAGGAGAAATAACCGGTTCGTTTTCTTTCA
>JAAAKO020012667.1:0-33516 GCA_010015015.2 Bolitophila cinerea
TATTTGTAGAAGGAATATGGGATCCGCACGTCCGCGCGATATGGGCGATACAGCATAAGTTAATGGTTAAAATGTGCGCTTGGGTGTATTGTTTCGGACAAGACCCACCACATCTTTGCAGAGTTTGTTTATAGGAGCCCTCATTCATTACGTTCATACTTGCTTTTATAGGATATATTTAGTTTAATCTTTAAAAACCTCACATCGTACAAATACAAATATATGTATCTATTATGTATATTTATATGAAAACCGGAAATTAGTATTTGATATTCCTTTTTTGTATAATACAATTAATCTAAAAAATGTCTTGCATACAAAAAAATACATATAGATCAAAACTAAAATCAATCTGTGCATCTATATATAAAAAAGCAATTCATATACGTTTATAAAAAAAACGCCGCGGCCGTGCCCGCTTATTAATTGATCAATTTTTCTTGTTTTCATCTTCGACACATTTACCCGACTTAAATACAATATTGTCTGTATATTATACAAAAGAAAAACACAAAAGACCGCTTATACAACATACACGCAGTGAAAAGAAAACAATCTTCGGTGAAGCTATATACAAGCGAACAGTGGATAGGAAAGGAATATCGTATACGGAATACTAATAATAACAATAACAATAATAAATGTTCAAGAAAACAACAAAAAATCTCGAAGGTTTCACATTTTATTCCTGATGTTCTGCGGCGAACGTGTGCACGCTCAAATTATAAGACATTCTCGCGAGATGGTCATGCGCACAAGAGAACTCGTGCGATAATTTGCGTGAAAATATGAATCAAAATCCATAAACGTATTAATGTTCGACATTTGTAACAATTCGAAATGGTCCGAGGACATTAAGTGTTGTTCGCGCATGTGCGGGCACGTAGCCCTTTAATCTTGCCGCGAGCGTTTTTCAAATTCGATTTCATTGTAATGCGCAATATTGAATTTAAGACTCTGCGTTTATGTTTTAGCGTGTTCACTTTTATAGTCTTGCGTCTTTTCCGTTACCATGCAATGTTATTTTAATGGATTATATTGGAGAAGGACTTAAATTTGATTCTGTTAAATTGTTTGCATATTGTGCGATTTGAGTGCTTTCGTTGACAATTCGATGCAGACAATATATAGAATTGCAATTGCAAAGTCTTTGCCATCGTAATTGCTATATATATATATATATATTGTGGTGGTTCTGCATCTTGCCAGTGAACGTTAAAACTAATAATAAAATACAACTCTGTAGCACAGCTTGGCTGTCACAAACGTGTCAATAACGCATAAATTCAGCCGGATAAATACAACATTACTCTACTATATACATACATATATGCAAGCAAAGAGTATTAAAATAAGATCGTGATCGTGTCAGGGCACCCCCGCATTATCGTAATTTTATTCATATAATCACAGACATTACAAAAAATACTATTGAAGGCAGCCAGGTCCGTGCATTATCAACTATATTTTACAACTCTATCGCACGCCAAACGGTCGCGATTGAATTGCTGTTAAAACTATTAAAACAAGCTGCGCGACCGCGAATGTCCGCTTAATCGCTGCGCGCGCGACACAAATTCTAGCTGCAGTTCCATCTGCATATATATATGCATATGCATATATTGTACGCAAATGTATATGTGTATATATATTTTGTATAATGATGCTTGGTTTATGTTTACAACTGTATCTATATGGAGGATCATTCGCGATCGGCCGGCCCGCGGAATTCTACGTGTTTTATCGAATTTAATTGCTGTTGATGCCTGTGAGCCCGACCGAGTGCAGCTACTTTTATATAGCTGGAATAAATAATGTATCGTTAAAGGTATATATAATATGCGTGAGCCAGCAATAGCAAAATTGGAATTTTGATTGGATATGCGCGCACACACACACACACACGTTTAATTATTCTGCGTGTGCGCATTAGTCTGCAAATTAATGCGTGTAATATCGCATGTGTTGCATATAATTTACGTTGTAATATTGAAGTCATAACCATAACGGTGTCGTTAAATATTCGATGTAATTTATTTTATTTCTTTTAAATCGCAATGTATATTGTATGTTAAAGCTATAGAATGGTTGCAGAAATTATAATTTATATATACTTTGAATTTTTCTATACAATACAGGCTAATAAGTCTTTTCAAAATCTAAGAGATAGCGCTTGTAGTTTCCAAACAGTTTGACAAGTGACAAGTATTTTAAATTATTTTTTTACAATCGATTGAAGCAAAACACTTAAATTATTTTAAAACAATGAAAAAAAGAAATAAAAGCTGTGAGAAGTTATAGACATCTGCTTATGCACCATCAGCTTTTAAGAATGGTACAGTGATGAGTTATGTATATGTCGTACATCACAAAATGATGAACACCGTTCATGACGTCCTATGTAGGTGACTATACTGAAGAAATGATTGCCGAAATTCATGATATTGTTTTGAATGTCTAACCTTAGTCTTATTCGAATATCAGCAGAACATCTACTAGAAATGACAAGAATAATCTTAATACTCTTATAACTAACTTATTTCTAAGTTGTTACTAACCTTTTTATTAACTTTTTAAAATAATTTAATTAAAATATGAAATAATAATTAACATTGTTTTTTTTTAATAAGAAAAAAAGTGTTTTTTGTGAATTGTTTTAACCCTGAAAAGATATCCCACCCCTGATTTGACCATTTGACATTAAACTATTTCCTAATTTTAAATCTGAAGTAAGAAGATTGTCGGAAAAGATTTGTCTACTCTCCACCGACGATAAGGCCATGACTAAAAAATACCAATTTTAATATATTTTTATAGAAAAACATTGGACAGTGTTTCGAGATAAAAAAATAATAAAAAAAATGTATTAACCCAAATGACGTGTTTTTCTATATTGTTTTAAAACAAGCAAGTAGTTTTGAACAAATAGTCTTTAATAGTAAACTCTAAATATATATAGATAAATGTGAGATGAGCTAGGAGGGTTTATGTTATAAAGAATTATTCATCTAAACGAATTAAACTGCAATATAAAATAAATATTTTTGGCTGATTATAAGACATAACAGATGCAAATAACAGAACAACCCAGCTAGGACCAGGACGAAATTAAAGTACTTTAATGTAATGGATTTTAGTAATTTATTTGAGTATAAATATAGCTGATTGGAAAGTATTGGCTAAGAATATGTCCGTTTGCGCAGAGATATTGCAAGAGGCCCGGGTTTATATTGTAAGCCTGTAAGAAGAAGTACGGATGATACCATGTAGTCACCGATACCCCAAATTTGAACACTGGCTAACATCACCTGAATATCCTTTGTATTAAATATTACAAACAGAAATACCACCAACGATTACGTTGCTCAGCGTAATACTTAAATACTATTACCTATATTTTGCTTTATTCGGTGGCGCTTAAAAATAAAAAATTTAAACGTGCGTAATATACGAGGCACAGAACAGAGCAAACAGAAGCACTACAACAATAATAAAATAAAATCAAAGTGTTTGTGTGTGTGGGTATATTATTATTGATCAATGCCAAGTGTTGTCCAAGCATTGTGTATATTTATATGTGCGTATGTCTATCATTTCGACGTCATCATCATCATCTTCATAATCATTTTCAAGATCTTGATTTTTGAATTTATGAAAATGTAATTTGCGGCCGTCTGGACATGTGTGCGTGTATGAGTTTCGCACAGACGCCTTTGGGCTAATAGAGTTATTACATAAAATACAGACGAACGCAAATTATACTTGGATCTCGGAATGATAACATAAATGTACTACAGATGTATACATACATAAAATCGATTTGTGTGTTTACTGTACAAAAATGATTTACACTGAAAATTATGAGTAAAAAAATGCATTATGTTGAAATAATACATATGAACATAAATAATTCTATATTTATTTTTAGCAGTGTTATATAAAGTTCATTTAAATAGCAGTTATTTATAAAATGATCTTTGTTTTCGATTAAAAATGCATTATTGTAGATTGTGGATTTCATAGCAACCGCAAAGGCAAATACGCGCAGTAAATACTTGATTCTTATGATCTCCGGACGGTCGTATATATACATATATACTAAAGTTGCATTACAAATTTGATATCTCACATATTCTTATAAATCAAATCTGTGGCTGAGTACACGCGATGCATTGTGTAACTTTACAATATTGAAATATGAAGAATAATACACGTACAAAAAATTGAATATCAAAGAACAAAAAATGTATTGTGAAGAGATGAAACGGTCGATGTGTAGAAGAAATGTGTCCGTGACAGTATTTATCAGGTATTTATTTACGATCTCACACACGGTGCGCGATGATGACGGTATACGGTCAACGACCACTGAACTTGAAACACCATGTGGACTGTGAAATTAGTCAAAACGCATGAATGTACACGCACACCGTCCACACAGCACCTACGCTCGATGGTCAAATAAATAACGTATCGATCGAAGACCTCTGCGGTGGTCACTGGTCAGAAAAAGAACACGCTCACATATATATATATATAATATACAAGAAATACCGACACGACTGAATAAAAATGATAAAGACTCATTGTCGAACCATGCTGTTTTCTCTCGCTGCTGCGCTTTAATGTCATTTATGTGCACCACCTCGCGTTTGTATTCCGTTTAAACTTTAAAGTAAACGAACACAATGTTTTTAATCTCCGAAATGAGTTATTGCTATATATTTAATACAATTTTAATCGGTCGGAATCATCTGTGCATATACGTATTATATTCGTATTGTATTTGTGTATGTGATGCGCCACCACAGGAATAAGGATACATTTTGTAACGGTGTGAGCTGAAATGCTACTCTCTTATTGCATATAAAGTATATTACATTGAATAAATGGGATAACACAAAAAGTAATTATAATAAGTATAAATAATTATATATAGTTTCAAGAAAACAGGTGATTAGAAATATTTCTTAATTTTTGGGATTCCGGATAAAATGCAATAGGCACACTTTTCAGTGATCATAAAAATGTTAAATGTTAACGACACTGTTCACCGCTATTATAATATTGATTATTATTCGGACATGCAGGTGATCTGTTAAAATTTATTCGATTAGTGCGCGCACGCGTGCCATAGCCTTTATAGTGCAATGTGCGTGTTCTTGCAAGGTGCTCGAACGCATCTTAATGACTGCGGTCGCCTGCACACACGCTAAGAAGCTAGTTTTGTTGTTGTAAAATATCGTTGACTTAACGATCACTTTAAATGTTTAGTAGCCAACAATGAGGGTCGAAATGGGACTTTCGGGTAAATATAAATTTCATCGAAGATATTTCTTTATTTGCTTATTTCTCGTTTTAAAACTTATATTCACTATTTTTAGATTGTGAGCTTATAGTTATATATATGATACTTGGACTGTTTATGTATTGCATGTGGAGAACATTGTTCAAGTATATGTATTTATATTGTTTTTTTTTTAATTATATTTTAGCGTCTTAAATTCAATGTGTATTTATTTAGTTTGATCTTCAACACTATCCGCTGTGTCGCAGCAAAGGAAAGTTCCTAATAGATCAAATTAAAAAATATGTAGCTAGTTTTATATTCACAAGAAATGTTTTTATAAAATCACACGTTATGCCATTTTCACACAGATGTGGCTGGTCTACGTGTTAATTAAATGAGATATTACGCAGTTAAATTAAAACTCATATACCCAGAGCACATAAAATAAGTTCTCGCAACCCTTATGACAAGACATCAGACATGCCCGGCCCGCTACCACAGTCGCCGACGTCACCTCGTCGCCGACGAACGGACTCTTATGCATATCGAGGGCGAGGCAGTGATGCTGCACAGTCCTAACGCACATACTTTTCTGTGTTAGCTATCGAAGCCTATGCCATCGTCGAGTCCGCCTTGTCGTACCGCGTCGCTCGTCGGGGTGTACGTAATTTTATTAAATATATTTATGCCACCGCCAAAAATTCGGTTAATGTACAAAGGAAAAATAATACAATTATTTTATGGTTTTCTCGACAACAACCATAATTACATAAACTGTGCTGTGTATGTGCTTTGTGTATAATATCACAATACATGTATACATACATATTATATAATATCACTTGCAAGCATATATAATTTTCTGAACGTTGCAAAATAAACGATCGAGGGCGTTATATCTCATGGAGGGTGGTGAAATACTGTCAATATTTTGAATAAAACACATTATTATGTGAAAAATGTAATGTTTTCATTAAAGTAAAATTTAAATAATATTTTAAAATAAACATAAAATATTTTTAACTATTTAAAAACGGACGATTCCTGCACAGATACTCAAACGGTTGTATCCAAATACATATATCAAAAACTATAACATTCCCGTGGGGGTAAAAACAGATATATCTGAGTGTCACTTTTAACGAATTTGAAACACTCATATAGACTCGAGTCACCGTCGCGTCGCATCGCGGGGAACTTAATATTTTAACCTATTGCTGATCAACGAACATCCATCCAATTGCGAATACATTGTCGTGAGATTTTCCAAATTTTCTGAACTCGCTGTTCATTCCGTCAAATTATCTCGCGTTTCCTTATAAATCTCTTTCATTCGTGAGCGCATCCAAATCTTTGCCTTGTGTAAATACATGACGTACACAAGGAACAGACACACATACACACAGGGCGGGAAAACGTGTGCAAGCGCGTAAACTTCTCCCGAAAATTATCAATTTAAAACTTTTGACAGACATCACAACAACTTTCCGGCAGCACAACGCATGTACAGTCTTTACATAATATAATACAATGTACATTAAGTGCTGTACAAGAATCTATATATGGATGGGGACTGGGGAGGTGCGGGGAGTGCGTGTATATGATTTTCTTGGATTAATACACGGAAAAGTTTCTGCTCATTCAAAAATTGTATCTATTCGCATATTTATTTGAATGTTACACATACATACGAAGAGTGTGTGTCTGTGTGCGTATCCACCATGAACAAAACAATACATTTATGTGTAATTTTCCGGATACGACTTTTCCGTAGCACACAAATTCGTTCACATTTTATAATAATGCATACATACGATAATATAATATATATTTCGTTTGCATAAATGGTATCATATACTATAATATACATTTAATTTATTTCGTTACGTGTCATTCATATATATATATACATACGATCTCGGAAAAACTTTGCTCATGCATGGAAATCGGAAATTCGGCAAAGATGACAGCTGGGTTGATTATTTTTTGGAATTTTCGTATTTGCTGTGCAAAACTGACTGCAAAAGTTAATTTGCCTTAGTGACATGTTAGATAAGTCGAACAATCCACGCACGCATATGTTATATATGATGTTATATATATATTTATAATTGTATACGCCGGATTTGATGACGTCGGAAACGGAAAGCCTGCACGCAGGGGAAAATAAAGAATTTCATTTATTTTTATTTTAACTTGATCTTAACTAAAAATATTACAATATAGAACTTACAATGCATTAAAGATTTGACGTATTCTTCCGTATGAATAAAATAAAGCTATAGCTTTTTTAATCCAAATAATCTCAAGTTTATTAATTGCTCGATTTATTTGATTAAAAGCAATTGCTATTTTCAATTAATATGGACCATTATCACTTATATAAATTTATTTTTAAATTTTCACGACATGCACACCGTTAATCTGCTTACTTAACTCATGCAAGTCTAAACTGCTGCTAAACATGATGTCGTCTTCTGTGCCCACCGGATCTTCTTGCCGGCCACAGTCTGGCATATCTGGCCATATAATACGACGCACAAATGGCGCTAATAATTTCGGGTTTATTTTCTTTGGGTCATTGGCGCCCAAAATAAAAGATGCAATCAGTGAGACAACAATTGTAATAAGTGCACCAAACAATGTGTACCACAAGTATGAAATGTGATAGATAGCAAAGTCTGGCTCTACGATATTTTCACTGATTGGTATGTCTGTAGCGTTAATTGCTAGCATACTCATTGGATTGCTTGCTATAAACGAGTAACTACAACCCTGGGTGTTTACAGGTTTTGTTGCAAATACCAATTCACCAGAAGCAATAGCGGCTTGAGCTTTAGCACATATCCAGGCCATAATTCCAAGTCCAGTTGCACCTCCAATGATTGCACCTCTTCCATGTACCCACGGCACCATTACGCCCATCGTAAATATTCCAAGCAACGGACCATTCGTAACTGCTCCCAAACTCATTGACAACTGTAGCACGGAACCTAGTTTCTCGACAACCAGCACTAGACCAACACAAATTGCTCCAAACACGGCTACCACACCGCGCAGAATATAACCTGTCTGACGTTCGCTAAGTGGTCGTTTGCAAAATGTTTTGAAGAAGTCCTCTAGGATGACCGCAGACATGGAATTCAATCCGGTTGACAAGGAACTATATTATATTTTATGTATTAAAACCGCAATTCAATCCGTATTATATTAAACCTTAGAGCTGCACTGAAAACACCAGCCACAAATAGACCTGGCAAACCTGGATAATCACCAAGAATGTCCATAACTAGGAGAGGCAGCAGTTGATCCTTGGCTTTGGCTAGCTAAAACCGGGGTTTAAATATAAAAAAATTAAATACATGAGTTTTTTTACTTTAGTCGTCAGTGGATCGCAATCGTGATATGTGGCATAGATAAGTAGGCCACAGTAGCAGCACATTCCTAACAGAAGCAAGACTCCAGCAATAAACAACCACAGTGCCCTAAAATATTGTTAGTTTGAAATTTCGTTTACTTTTAAATCTTTTAAAGTATTATTAAACCTCTTTGCGGAAGCCAATGTTGGCAAGGACAAGTATCGCTGTATCATATTTTGGCTGACGGCATTTGTCTTTAACCAGTATGCAAAGCCACCAAACAAAAGGGACCACATTGTATGGCGGTTTCTAAAGTCAAAGCTAAAGCTGATTCACAAAAATAAAATTATTAGATAAATTAAAAATTCAGTCTGAATATGAATGGCAGCAACTTACTCCGGTCCTTCTATGCGATCACCTTTTACCGCACGATCCCAAACCACGTCTATTCCTCCAACGTCACGGGTACCCTTAATCATAACAAGACAAATTGCACCAAACATTATGATTGTCTGTACGACATCCGTCCAGACCACTGCTTTTAGGCCTCCCACGCAAGTGTAGAATATGCAAACAATGCATACGATCGGTGTGATTAAGTGCACATTGATGCCGGTCACTGTTTCATTATGCTTATTATATTTCGATAGAAAAACTTATTGTTATTTTACCTTGATTGAAAGCCAGTGCTGGGACGTATATGACGATTGGTAGCCAGGCCAACTAAAAATAATAAAGAATTAATAACAATTCATAAATAACAAATATAAAATTCCACACACCGTTCCGAAAGTAAAAAGTATGGAACCAAATAGACGCATCCTTGTGTCGAATCTAGTTTGTAAATACTATAATGTATAATTTATTATTATATCATTTCATAAATACCATTAGCGACTTGCCTGATAGGTGGACGTTAGCTGAAGGTCATGGAAAACAGGAAGGAAAACGTAACTCATTGCAATGCCCATGACGAGTACTCCCACCACAATAAACATATACTGAACTCCATATACGTAAATCTCTGTCGGTGTGCCAAGTAGAGATATACCCGAAATGAAACTAATAAATTGTGCGTTTAAGGATACATTTTTTAATATAATTTCATCAGGACTCTTTTAATTTTATCACAAATATAAAATATATTAGATTTTTCGACTTTTCGAACCTTGCTATTAAAGACATAGTTACTGGAAACACCTTCATCGTCCTGCCACCCACAAGATAGTCATCGGCCTGACCCGTTGACTTTTTTGGTTTCTTTTCAAAGAATCCAAAATAAATGCCGATTAGTGAGCAACTCAACAACATGCATAGAAAAACTAGATAGTCGGGCCAGCCGAACCTCTGCATCGAAATCTTGACATCATCCACCCCGGGACCGATCATGTTTAATGATGTAGAATTAAATAATAAACTTATATCGCTCACTTAAGCACAATATACTGTCTTCGAGTTGTTTCTATGTTATGTATGTATATTTTGTGTATTATTATTATGCACTTTTACACTATTTGTCTACGCGATACTTTTTGCGCTTCATTAGCACTGTGTGTGTATGAAAATCGTGGGCGGGTGGAAAATGCTGTCACTATTTTATAAACGGTGCGGTGTCGTCAGAAATTCGAAAATTTACACTTTATACTACTATCAATCAAATCCGTTATTTATTCTTAGCTCGAAACGCGTATTGCTCGAAAGGCAGACGAGTTGCAGTGTATAGCTCGCGGTTGGAGGGACTGACTTGGCGTACGACAACAAAACACTGCGATCGGCCCAAATGATAAGCCACTTGCTGCTGATGCTGCTAATCTCCAGTAAACGTGTATATAGTATATACAAATGTATATACAAGTGTGTATTGTTCAATCTGTGCCAAAGCTGCGCAAGCGACTTTACTTTAAGTAGAAAATTAGTGGCGGGCAAGTGCTCGCGATTTGCGTTAGTGTACGCACGGTCAATTTGCACTCGTTTCTCTCTTGGAGGAAATTACTGTGTAAGTTAAATTTATTTATATACATATTTATATGCCAACTAGTGTTTCGAGTCAGTTATTGGCTACTGCTACAGACAATGTCGTCATTGTCAAGAGAATATGTTTTGATAACATTTTGGCATTTTCATTTATAACAATAACAGAAATTATATATGCGTCACGTGATACTAACAATTTTAAACATGTGATTTTAAAGCACTAAATATTTGAATTTAATAGGACATATATAGACAATCGAAATGAAAACCAACGCATAACTATAATACTGAAAATGTGTTTAATGATTGTGTTAATGTTTACATATTCGTAGGCATTTACCACAAATAATGTTCTCCGGTGCATGTCTCTACCTGTATTTTGCAGCCGTGTGATACAGGTACACATAGCGAATTAAATAATATTTATAGCAAACCGTATACATGTATTTATATAGTCTGTGTATGTGTGGTTCAAGTGATCACTATATACGCGTTCTGTACATTTTCTGAACAAATACATTAATTTGATGCATATCTTGATTAATTCTCTACTTCTGACTTGTTCTCACCGTACGCAATAAATATACAATTAAAATGTCCATACATAATTGCGTGTGTGTGTATGTGTGAGTGTGTCTGTGCTCATACATACACTCAGAACTCAAATCCACCGGATATACGAAACGGTTTCTTATAATATTGTATATTTATTTTGCTGGATCAGCGGTTTACATTTAAATATGTGCGGTGCGCTTTCGTTAGTTATAGTTAACTTTACGCCGCTTGAAAGACGCCAATGTTTTAGACCACATTAATCTTGAATAGACGCACTTCATATAATTTTTCGGGCATAAATTATCCCCACTGATTTTGTATATAAGTATATTAAATATACGAGACATACAGAATGTTCATATTTTAATTTGGGTATAACGATATTAATGTACACTTTTGTGTGCTTTAATGGTGCTAAAGATGCGAGGAGATAACGTCGAAAAATTCTCGCGAAATTATCTACTATTCAATAGCAAAGCTCTAAATTACTAAATATGTAGATGATACAATAATTAGAGCTTGTTTGTTTTAACGAGGTTGCCGATTAAATAGGATTGTGTTTCATACAAAGTGGAAAACTAAAACATAATATACATCAAAGTTAAAATATAAAAAATTGATACAGGCCATGAAGATTTTTTTTTATTTGGTGACAGTATATTGATTGACTATCTAAATACCATTTTTGGGAAAATATCATTCTACGTTAGAATATACATGTACATCTTGTCCATTACTCCATAAGCACAAGCCCGATTTATTATTATGTTCACTATGTTGTACATTAAAAGCTAATAAAATATCTAATTGATCATAATTGATCACAAGAGAGTAATTCCATTTCACACGACTAATCGATCAATCGCCTTGTGCCGGTTGCGTCGAGGTGTGCCTACATACATGTATAGTATATGTGCGGTAGTATGTAGACATTTTGACAGAATGCCCTGCATTGGATCGATTTATAAAAACATGAGTTTTGACGTATGTATATTACATCTATATATACTCACACGCAATATAGTGTATTGTATAGTTCGTATAATGTTTTAAGACACTATAACCAGCCAATATATTGGACTTTTCGCTAGATAAAGTAATTATGTGTTATAATGTATCAATTGCCTATGCCGTTGCCGTCTGTGGGTATGATTGATTGGCCTTCATGTTCGAAGGGTTTCAATTATATATATACATATATATTATTAACAAAAATAAGAAGAGCAATCTCAGTACATTGAAACGCACAATATTAAGTTAAACAGTCTTGGTCAATCACAGCAATCGTATTTCAAAGCATTCACACTCATACCTAATACACAAAACATATTTATGCATATCCACAGATACAGATCCATTGAATAATCTTTATAGTCTAGTTGAGCGAGTGCTTATTCTAAAAATACTCGTAAGCCAATCAAGCGGGCAGATTGAACGCCGGATGCCATAAATAAAATAACTGAAAAAATTGTACAAATCCAATTCAATTGAATATACAGTATACACACATGTGGTCAGTGCGACCGTTGATTTCATATGTCACGAAGAAGATGGAAATTAGGCTCACAACAATACATCGACTATAAGCACTAATAGCATCTAATTTAATGAGACCAATTATTTAATACAGGTTACTTACACATATATATTATATACAGGGTGAGTCAGTGATGATCTGCAGAACTTCAAAAGCGTATTCCTTGGCCAATTCTAAGAGGAAACTTATAAATGAGTATTTAGAAGATATACCAATCATTAGAAATCTCTAAAATTATAAAATCTATATAAAATTAAAATTAGGTGTATGTATGATCCCTTTTAAATATATAGTCAATTATTTATATATTAAAAATGGATTTTCCGATTAGTGGCTAACGTCTAACGTCTAAATATTTTGAAAAGATTTTGCTTTCTATGAGAAATACTATTGACCCATCACGAGATCACCGAAACTATAAATTTAAAATTTAGTATGAATGGTAAGAATATAAACACAAATAACAGATAAATAGACATATCAATATTAAATTTTACGATAGGTGTTGCTGTTGTCTAACTTCTACATTTATGATACGTTTCTATCTTAAACATCCTCCAAATGTTTGTTGTTGAAAACAAATATAGACGCCAACACAATCACAGTATTTTCCTATGAGAAAAAATATTATTATACTATATTATACTTATTGCCATATGCAATAATTACTTTATTATAACTATTTACTCACTTTAATTGGGGTCCACACACACCGCATACACCGTACAAAACACAACTACACTATAAAAAGTAAATATTAAAAATAAATTCGAATTTGGAATACTTCTTCTAGATGTCAACGCAAACACTGCTTCGTCTTTTTATTATGGCCGATACAGAGATGTTTATCCATTCTGCCAACGAAGCGTTCTAAAATAGTTCGAAAATAGATAAAACCGAAACAGGTTTTTCCTAGTTATTTTTATATGATTTTTTTCCAGAAGAGCACAACATTTATATCTCTATTATAATTATTTTCGAGAAATACAGTAGATTAAATTTAGAGTTTCATTACGGATTTCTATATAGTAGATTGCTGAAAACGCGTGATTGTAGAGTTGTTAGCTGTTAGGGTGAATCTGCGACAATTTTAAATGTACAAAACAAACCAAAAATTGAAAAATCGAAGAAATTTTGTTTGTCAGAATCGATTTAAATCGACCGACCGCCTGAAGTTTATTTTTTGTTTATATTTAATTATTGTGTCTGCATATACAATTTTTAATGTGTTTTTATTATAAGGGTGAATTTTATTCGATTTAAAGCACCAATAGTTGGTCCAAATTTAGATTTTCATTTATTTATATGCTCGTTCCAATTTAAATTACAATTAATAACTTAACCAAGAAATGTTACTTTTTTCTCTTTTTTTTTTGATCATCTTGTTTTTTATATTTAATATTTAGTTCTAAAATTTTATTTTGTCTATATATTATTTAATTAGTTTTGTCAGTTTTTATTATTAAAAAGTTTTGTTCAATTTTGTTAAGGTCTTGTTGCATTTGTGTGTTAGGCGCTTTTACATGAATACGTTATGGCAATGTCGTCAGCATAGAGTTAAGCTTTACCATATAGATTTATTTGAAAAAGGGCATTTATAAATAATATAAATAAAGGTGCAGTTAGTTGGGAGCCCTGGGGCTCACCGCAGTCAATATTTAAATTTACGCCTTTTTCGATTTGAACAAATTGCTTACGATTTGTCAGAAAACTTATTATTAATTTAACTTTTCAATGATAATTGTTGATGTTTTGCCGTGTGAAAAGTTTGAAATTGTTTCCGTTATTATTGTGTTGTCTAACCTATTTTTATTTTTTTAATTAGTGATATGCAGACTATCTTGGTTACAGATATTTGTATGAATCCGAATTGACTAGAGAAGAAGAAGTATGATAAAATAGGAAAGTAAGATAAAAAAATAATATTCATATTCGTATAAAAAGATTATTTTATTGTGAAACTAAATACGTCAAAAACACAATTGATATAATTAAATAAAACATGGAAAAGACAAATTACTTAAGAATTTAAAATCCCTAATTGCACATAAATTAATTATACAGGAATTATACGGCTTGCATTAGAAGCCTTTGCTATTGCACCTTACAAATATATAAATTTATATATAGACTAGACATACCAAATATCTCGTCGCATCTATATTAAAACCTTCAGACATACCAATATATTTTATATATACCTATATATATATATAATTAGTATATATTTTGTATACATTTCCTCATTCTAATACATTATTTCTGCGCGAATGGAGCAAAAGTTGCGTCGCGCGTGTGATTTTGAGCATCGCGGCAGCCGAAGACGCGTAACGATGCAAAGTTGAGATGAAGGGGTGGTGTAATAAGCATGCCACTGAGTACGAAATGGCACACGGTGTTGACAGTTTAAATTCGGTGAATCAAGTTATGTGATGATGAAACTGAAAAATACGCACGAGTACATTTTATATTACGAGGAAGTTGAATTTTTATTGCAATTGCCAAATTAACAGAAAAAAACATATTTATTTGAATAAAATACTATATAGATATTTATGCAATTTGAAATCAGGTAGAATGTACTAGTATAAATTGAAATTTAAATAAAATTCACACATCTTTAAGTCAATGTTGCCGTACACAAATAAGCTGCCGAGCAAAGTGCAGAGGGGTGTGCTGACTAATCACGAGCACACGCGCGCGTGCTCCTTGATGCGGCGAACGACAAACGCGGCGAATTCAAGCGCACCCGCGCGAGGAGCGCATTTTGCGCCGCGCCGCATCGCATATATACGAAGTTAATGGATCTTGAACATGAAAATTGTAGAGGCAACAAAAGATGTTGCAGGTTGTCTCAAACAGAATGGAATTATAGAAGGGTTAATAAATTGTAAAATGGGAAAGTTGTCAGAGAAAGCTTTCGGAAACACGAAGTCGTCGCGTTCTTGTGCGAGGAGAATAAATATATGGGAACGCATCTATATACATGTTCTGCACGATATATACATGTATATTTATTTATGTAAAATACATTGTCTGGGAAAATGTAACGATCCTTGGTGTGAGGTAGACGATTTTACGCATCGATGCGCTTAAATTATAGAATATTTAATTCGAGCAATTATCAATACAAGTGTTGTAAGAATATTAGGTTTTCCCGCTACGCGATATTTGGTACCCGGTTAGTATTTCCATTTCAATGAAAATTAAACGCAAACATTTTCAGTGTATATACATTTGTGTATACACAATTTAAATAAAATTTGCTAGAGCGTATTATTTGGCAAAAAAATGTTGTACTAGCAAACTGGTATAAAACTATGTATAGTATAGTCAAGTTCTTTATTGTCTATATTGCAGTCTAAAAAAGGTAGAGAATGGAAAAAAATCAACGCGCGCGCATACTTAAGCAAACACACACACACACACTCACAGACAATATTCCGTGGAAATGGATTAATCTTGTAATTCCGCACCAATGAATCTGATGATTTTAACGAGTAATTTCGAAAATAAACATTTGCGAGCGCACCAAAAATTAACATACAATACTCGCGCACTCACACTATAGCACACACACACACACACACACACACACACACACATACGCTTATGCGTATGCACACCGGATTGCGCCTGAATGTGTTGTGGATATAACCCGGAGCTTTGTATTGTACGTTAATGCGTTGTGCCTAATTTATGCGTTTGATTCACGCTTTGAATATCGCGTTCGTGTGAGAATCATGATTGTGGTGGCGCGCGCGGGTGTCTTAAGATCACACTTGCAGCGAGCGACATGCCTGAGAGTATGCGTAGTTTGACAGGTATTTTTTCTTAGATTGGTAACAACCGATAAAACCGTTGCACTGTATACATTTAATTAATGCATATTTGAAAAGAGAGTATGCTAATTTTTATTCCTGTTGTACACATATAAATAATGCACTCTATGTTTAACAAAATATCATACTCTACCCCGAATTAACGCAATATACGATATAGTTATCGAAAAACAAAATTGCATATACACATTCATCATATAGCCATTAGCCAGAAAACATTATATTCCTGGCCTCGTTCAAATACATTAACACATTACCATTTTTATGCTATACACACGTTTCTTTTACATATTACATACATACAAGATGCTCACAAACAAAATCACGTGACTATAAAAACAACACCGAAAACATTTATCTCGAAATTGCGTAACACCGAATCCATATCACTCCGCACCCCAACCCCCAACCCCGATGTATATAGAGTATATACGAAGGAGATAGCGCGGGCTGGCAGACACATCAAATAAAATACTTCCAATGAATCAAAGGCCAGAAACTAAGAGGTCCAATAACACGCCGACATTTATTTGCAGAGTATATTAGATTTTATGAGTTTTATATTTTCCCTTTGAGGTGGTTTTGTGTTGGCTGTTGGGGTTGCGGGTGACTCGCGCGGTGGCATGGCCGCGCTGGGGCATATAATGTACGGTTATAGAGGATTAGTTAGTGCGACCATAAAACCGAGTCCTGCTCCTCGCCTATATGAGTGTATGTGTGTGTATTTCTGTATGTGCATAAAGTACGAAGCTTTATTGCAGATATAGCGTGTAAAATATAATGATTGGAAAATGAAAATGGAAAGAAAATGTAGCGCTCACAGCACACGCACACATACATACAGACCAAGAGACTTATGAAGAAACAATAAAAATATAATAAATGGCTTCCAGGAAACAAATCCTCTTTAGATCGGCACTGCGCGCATATAAGGCATTGTGTGTCGACACAAGCGCACTCATCGCCAAGTGACAACATAGCGCACCACACACAACACACCAATAACAGTAAAAATAGTATCTTTATATTATATACCCAGCTGGGTGTACGGGGATTTTCTCTGCACAGTCGTAACTATTGATTTGGCACTGATGAAAATTATGTCGGTTGGACGTGGCATGCGGCATCGTCTTCGTCGATACTATTTGTATGAATTTGCGAGTGTCCGTGGCAAAAATAAGTAATCTCAGAGCGCACAACTTATGATTTCCTTGATATTACTTTTATGTGAACCATTGTGATTATATATATATACGTATAAAATAATAAATTATGATCTTGTCGCACTCGGCGGGATGTTATTTTCTCGCAATCGAAAAACCGGGTAATTGGTTTATTGTGTTGTTATATAAATAGATTGAGAAATGGCAAATATAACATAGAATCGTTTGCACGGGACTTAGAAAAAAAGGAATCAATTTATGAAAATTTTGATTTAAAAATGGACTTATCTGGTTACATACTCGTACTTTGTTTGATTGCGCCAAAACTACTAAATTCACTTCCAAAATTATTAAGCCTAATTTGTGTGTGTGTTATTTGTATGTTTTCATCTTTTATTATCTCTGATCTTTAATTTTAAATATTTTAATAGAACACACTGTAATGTTTACCATTTTTTATTTATGCGCCAAAGATTTAAAATGCTTTGGGTTTTACGTACTTTGAATCTTTATGAGGTAATCCTTTGGGTCTTACGTGCGGCACAGCATTTCCTAGCTTGATATATGTTAAAATATATCTGTCTATACAATAATTTCGTGTTTTTGCTGCCAAATTAAATATAAAAAGTATATATTGTAATTGCTCCTGCGTCTACATCTATAAGCCTTTTTACCATGATTTTATCGATGTATTATGCCATAATTACGATTACACTAGGGCAGTACCGTTCCTTTGGATGATAACCCACACAAGAAAATTTCATGCCAATTGATATTCAAACTCGAGATCTCTGACGATCTGACTATCTATGAACTATACAATTACACCACAGCTTCTATTATTATTCACAGTTTAAAACATAAAACAATAATTAAAATTCACTTTTTTTAATTAAATAAATCCAAAATTTCTATTTTAATCAAATTATTCAAACAATACGGTGTCTATAATTGACCCCAAATCAATCTCAATGTAGTACACAAAATCTCCGCACTTTGAACATGTTTCTGTGTGTTTCACATAATTACCCTGTGGGAATCCTTGCGTTTTTTTCTGCCAGCTCCATCCGGATACGTAATCCACGCTTGCTTTCGATTAACACCCGCATCATCAATTAAGTTCGCAATTGAATAGTATGTGTGCCTGGGCAATGGGCAGTCTGACCGGGTGCAATTTATTTATAAATTCAAATAAATTCGCCTGTGCATATACATTATACAAAAGCCAAGCACACACTCGCCCAAACACCGGGAAACCGAAACCAAACTCTTTAAAATCAATTAGCGCGGCACGTTTTGTGCGAATAAATATCCTTTAGC
Organism: Bolitophila cinerea; assembly: GCA_010015015.2. NCBI lineage: Eukaryota > Metazoa > Arthropoda > Insecta > Diptera > Mycetophilidae > Bolitophila > Bolitophila cinerea. The sequence continues at coordinate 19,041 of JAAAKO020012667.1, forward strand.
TATATATTGCGCGTGCAGGACTACTGTGCAATGAGCATGTGTGTGTGCGCGTTGTGGCCCCGTGGCTGCTCGACGTCTGTATACAGATTTGTTGAATCCGCGTGGGGCTTGTGCTCGCACCCGACCCTTAGGTAAACGTATTCCGATAATTAAGTGAGTGTACTAACTCTCCAATTTATCCCAGTTAGCTATAGCATATACACATTTACAGTTTGTATACATATATGTTTTTTTGTGTGCAACCCCCGTGACCGTAAGCCTGCGCTACCGCGATGAGGTTGGATTTCCGCATATACATGCAATTATATGCGCGCGCGCGCGCCTGTATCTGGGGGCTCATGTATTTCTGCGCACTAATTCGAGAAAAATTGATATGAATAGTCGAAAATGCAAAACATTGTTGGCCGGAAAACCGGTCGAAAAACTCGTTATTTGAACGTACCACCAGGTATTATCCATATTTATTTGAATTTGTACATTTGAATTTACACCACTTGTATGTTTAAATGTTGGTGGGAAGAGAGTTTTATTTTTGAACGAGTTTATTTTAAATACAAATAAAAATGAGGATCCTATACAATTTCGGTGGTTTTGGAGATTACAACGTATATAATATTAATTGAATAAACAATTTATAAGCATATACTATATATTTTATTGAAAGGCTTGTACAATCGCATGTTGGATGTTGATTCCGCAACATAGCGTAAAATCCAGTCTACACTTTGTTTGACAAAAGGGTGTCTATAACGGACGTGTGGCATATTGAATGCTCATGGATCACGCACCCTGGCGCTAAGTCGTCGCGTTGTCTGCACAGATAAATGAATCACCAGATCAGAAAAATATACGTTATACATATACTGAATTACTAGTATATGGCAAGTGTGGAAATTAACTGGATCGGTTATTTATTAGTGTTTTTGTATACCCATATATAACAACAATATCTTATACATTTTTCTCGCACATGTAAAATCATCCACCTAATATTGAAAACAGCAGGGTTCAAACACGCGGGATGCGGGCGTTATTTTCAATTTGAATAAATATAAATAACACAAGTAACGAGCGTGCTTAAAACCGCGGTAGAAATAGCTATATAATACAGTTCATATTCATATAAATATATCTATATACACACAAGGAAATATCATCCCTTAAAGATGCTTGGCGTGTATATAAATATTTTATCGTATAAATATTCCAAATTCAGATCATAAAAGAGCAAACGAATGTATACAATATTTTCATAAAAGCACTTAATTTTAAATTCAGAATAGACTGATTTTCACTTTATACATCGTATAAGCGCTTTCGGGGATGCACGCCCGTCAACTGTGTGTACAGATATGTACATATGTATGTATATGTATATTTGTATAATGTATATAAATCTATTTTACATAATACATGTAGATTCCGTTCGAGCGCCACCCCGCGCGCACACGCCAAATTGCAAATTCAAACATAATGCGTCAATATGCCACGCCAATATTCGCATTGTCGTCAGTGGCTTCTTTCTATTCCTTATATACTTTTTGTTCCGTTTGGGCGCTTTGTGTGCCGAAAAACATTATACACGTTCTTGATCGTCTTTGGGTTTTGGTGTTCCCGCAAAAGAGACGCCAACCGCCCGCCGACGCGACGCGACGCTCCCGCGCTGCTGCAAGCATACAACATATTTACAAATATATGCAACTTTGACTGCCGGGTTTTGTATGTGCAGGCGATGTGTGTGTGTATGTCTGCTAGAGTATTTTAGACGAACTGGGGTGAGCACTGAGGATTTGAGAAGGAAATTTACCCGCTTTTATGTGCTCATAAAAATATGGAAAAGAAATTCAAATATCCGTATTGTCAATGGTTTATGGCGGATGGCACTTGCCGAAAACGCACATCGTGGGAAAGTTTCCGGGCGTGAGTGAGACTTTCAAGTAAGGAAGTGATTCTTTGTTAGTGATATATACACATTTATATAGAAATGTTTATTTCTACTTTTCACAATCTACTATAATCATTTAAATTTTAAATAAAATTAATTTAATATCATTCACATTTTTAATACGGTTTTGATAGTGTTTTTTATAAATTTCTATTATTTATAAAAAATAAAAAATAAAGTTTCGAAAATTATTAATTAATTAATTTTTCGAAACTAAATAAATAAACGTTTTAAATTTGGAATGCAGCTCGCTGATAGCGTAATATTGTCATTTTTAAGCTCAAATAGTCTAGATATTCTTTAACGATTGCTAAAAAACATTATTTAGCGAAATAAAATATCAATTGCTAATTTCAAACGTAAAATAACTCTTTTAAATGAATGCCGTTTATTCGTAATTTAGTTTACTATTTTTTCGGGATAACTTTTGAACCGTAAGTGGTCAATCAAAGTTGATGATGGTCACTTGTGGTCAAAAATGGTCAATCGAATGTCCAAAAAACAGGTTTTCCTATCTGGGGGGGGGGTGAAAATGTGAAGTTGGCCCCCGAATTTATTTTTGGAATAACTTTTGAACCGAGAGTGATCAATTAAAGTTTTTCTAAATTGTTGATGGTCATTTTTGGTAAAAAAAATGGTCAGGTTCACGGAGCTAATTATTAAATCTGTATTAGTTGTCTTAATAAGGTCTTTTTATATCCAGAAGAACATGTATTAATCCAAATAAAAGGCACTAGCATTCTTTAATGTTCAGCTAGATCCATATATTTATAGTATTATTCATTAGCTTTGGCACATTTCTGTTATTATAACAATATTTTTTCTATTATGATTGATAGAAGAATAGAAAACTGGATTAACTCTCTTATTTCTGCAATTGAGTTACAAAATTCCGACTTTAATAATAATCGCTTAGAAAATAGCTATCGATTGTCGATTTGCGGTTTTTGTAAAATCCCAGATTTAGGCTAGATTTTAATTGTAAAACATTTACTGACATTAACACTTTTCTGAAGGAGCTTAGATGGAGACTACGTAGACAGATCCAAAAGGAACGTATTGCAAGAACATTGCAAACATAGTAACACATACATCATTTCATGTTTAAGCTAAAGCTTATTATAACCTAAAATCAAAGTTATAACTTTCTTGTGATGTGTTAAATGTTACTAAGCGGTTTTATATTAATAATTATTAAATTTAATATAATCACTTATATATAAATATATTTTAAACTCGTTGCAGATTTGTATTTATATTACGCACTGGAATTATAGTCTGACACTAATCCCTCGTCAATAATATAGGATTTTCTTGAACGTATATTCTACCTAATGGTATATATAACATATAAAGTGATGATCGAGTATTGCATTCCAATGATAACAAAATTAAGGTGGATGCTACATGAATGTAAAACATTTTTTTAATTAGAAACGACGAGTAGATTTAAGAACATATATTATTATATTATAATGATACTTGCTCCATCCATACCAATCCAAGTTCATTTGCGATCAATTTAATTCACATCCTCAAAATCAAGCGTGCGCAATCTCAAGACTTTGCAATCAAAGAATTACAATATACCTTAGCACGTATAAATATAATATATGTTGTATATATATATTCTGATTATGTCAGCGAATTACACACACAGAAATAAACACGAAAAGCATTAAATGTATAGATATACTTTATACGGTATATTGTGTATATATGCCTTTATAGTTTATAAATAATTGATCCTTTTCTCGCGGCTTCTGAGTGCGCTGCCCGCTAAATGACAGTCGTGCCTGTGCGCCTTCTGATTTAAGATTTATTGGGCATTAATTTCTCTCAATATATATAAGCACGTCTACAAGTTTAATGCGATTAACAATAAATGCATTTGCGTTCATTTTCATCGAGATATTTTGTTCACGATGCAATATTGATTTTGAATAAGCGCTGCTGATGATTAAAGAGCGAGTTTGTTATGTACTTTAACACATCTTTTTTCACAAACAATAAAAGACGTATTTACGGAACGCTCTTATTAAATATAAATCAACGATTTATCATATATACAATATTCGTTCAAATTCTCCATTTTGCGGTATACAGACAAACATGTGTAAAATATATTATATATACATAATAATCATAATCACATATAAGTGGAACAAAATGGCTTAAAGACGCTGCGGAGTTTTCTGTGCTGTGCATATATGTATTTCAAAGATATGTTAGCAGACACGCCGTCTGTTTTATGTTGATCATTTACCGACCGCAGCGATCTGATCCACCCATTCTCTGTATGCGCATGCGTATATGTATCTATGTAACAAATCGCTTACGATAAAATATTATATCCGAGGAATTAGTCATTGTCAGTCAATGTGCGCCGACTCTGCGCTGATGGGTATACGTCTGTAAACGTATATATGTTTTTACAAGAATATATACATATGCGCAAAGCAAAATCGAACAGAATCTATATAATCTTTATAATTAGTGTGTGCGCATCATCGAGAGGCAATAATTAAAAAAGCATCAACGCCAAACTGACCAATCATTCATAAAAGAATTGAAGAAGTCTGGAATATTTCATACGTTATATTACCTACACTGAATTATTTATATTTTATTATATATATACCTATATTATATAGGGTTGATATTCAACTATTTAATGGAGTTCATTAAATTCTGCTGTTGATAGCAGCCAAAAGTCTGTATCTTTGTATAAAATCAGAAACAACAACACCAATTGAACAACTTCGCTTGCACAATGAATTTGTCTTGCATTCATCGGACTATTATTGTCCTTTTACCTATAACAAAAACGATTTAGTACAATTACGGGCAAATAAAAGATAATGGGTACGAGTACACCCCCATTTACCGTTAACCGTTCACCGTTTTGAAACCGATATCCGTATTCCGCACTTTGGCCAACTCATTGAACCATACAGTCTATTGTGTGACCAGATACACACGTTCGTTTCTGTATAATCGTGGCTATATACTCGTTCCACACGTACTATATGAAATACCCACCCATTCGCCGCCCACACAGATCGTACACCCATTTCCAAACAGCTATAGCACGGCGCTCGCTCGCAAACACTGTCGTGTACCACATCGTGGTACCACGCACCTCGAGCATGTATGTGTGTGTGTTTGCAATAACCGACAACGCGCAGTGTTCGCACAACGTATCCTCGCACCGCTTTCAATCACCACCCCTTTAGCACCCACTATTTTCCATTCCGTCCTGCTGAACACACATCCCGCTTGTATATATGTCTGTATATATATATGGGTGCGTGTGTGTTGGTTACTGCTTTTGACACCTGTTGAAGTATTTAACGAACAATCGGTTTTTGGAAAATGACAACGATTACACTTTATAAAACACCTGTCCGATGTAAAATTGAAAATTGCATTGTCCCAGCGTGGGCGGCTTGCGCAACGGACACAACGGATGGTCGCATTGAGCGGTCGTGCGTGATGAATATTTGGATTATCAATTGCAACGTGTATACGTATTTACCAATATAACGCAAATAACTGAATCTCTGAATATTGATAAATAAATAATAATACGATGAAAGTTTACTTTTTGATATAATGATCCCGTAAAAAAGCTCTGCGTCAGTTTTGTGTGTCAATTGACACCGACTAAGTAATAAATACACCTGTTGACGCAGACTCTTTTCCCTCTTTACAATCCCTTGTGCGAAAAGTTTTTTTTCTTTACATTTCAATACAACGCAACGTCCCAAATCAACACTGTATATATGTATATACGCAGACGCACGCACCGAAAACACGTCGGGGTGAAATTGGCCGATTTAATTTCCGTGCACGTTTAAGGAAAATTCGCGATTACTTTGAAGTGATTGAAAAAAACGAACGGGCCCGCGCGCCCGGAGTAGATCAAATTATATTGTGTGCAGTGAGAGGGTGCGTATCGTCTGGCTTTGCGCAGGGGGTAAGCAATTGCGGGGTGCGTGCGCTCGAAAAAAAAAATCAGGTAATATTAAATGATAAAGCGATGGATGACAACGCAAAGATACACAACAACCGCAGTGCTTGTGCGGCCTCACTTTATCCTGTGTTTTTGTCAAACTTTATATATCTACTATTACCCTGGAATAATCCTGTATATAGACAACACATAAACACGACAATATACGAGCATATATATATATATATACATATCGTTTTTGTTTGCTACGTGCGTATTATATGTGCGTGCGCGCCTCAAAGGAAAATCAAGTTCAATATTGTGTGGGTCTTGTTTACCGACAAGATTTTCAAAACATGAAATGAATTGACAAGAGAGATAATGTATTATTAGGGAAAAGAAACGCCCGGGAAAATTGGATAAATTATTAAACACTGGAAATTTGTATTTTGTGAATGCTATGTGTATAACAACGACATTATCAGGATAGCGGAAAGAGGAGATCAAGTCAAAGATGAAACGAAAGTGCACGCTCACGGTACATGAAAACCGTTTGTCGTTCTGGCTCGTGGATAATGTATTGAATGTAAAATTAATTTTCCTTGAGGCGTCATTTTTATTGGCTGTTGGAAGGAAAACCACTCCTGGAGATGGCATTAAATATGTTTTTTTAGCTGCTATCCAAATATAGGTATTATTGTAAAATTGTAATATAAATTTCCAAAGGAAAAATAAGAATTAGGTAATGCTGAGCGGTGAAAAACTTGTTTTAGAGACGCAGTTCTCAAATGAGGGGTCTCAACACAATCTTAATGAAAAATCAATACCATTTCTCGTCGGTATCTTGAGCTAGTTGGACAGGGGGAAGTGTGAACTTGAATTCTGAAATTTTTTTTAAGCAACTATTATTAAACTATGTATTTTTCTTATTGAAAGAAAGCCCGCAAAATTCCGCCAGCAAAGCCCACCAATAGCCAATATGAGATATTATCAAATTAATTCTTTTATAAAATCTGCAAACTGTTTTAGTTTTTTATCAAAGTTGGAATATGGTTAATAATGACATAGAAGCATTTGAATCCAGTAAAATCCCTGATAGTCAACTAATCCTTAGGACAGTATTTTTCAAAGGCTAAGGTTATAATCTGTTTGAATAAAAATGAGGTTATTAAGGAAGCGTTTTTAACACATGTTTAAAGAGTTTTTTTTGTTTTATGTCTCGACATTAATGTTTATGATTTTTCTTTGGACCTTTACATGCAAAACCCAATGTATAATATAAATTAAAAAGCATCACATTTGCCAATTATGGAAATTTCTTACTAGGTCTATAAATATTGAACTGTACACACCTGTTTTACGTCCATAAAACCCTAATACATGAATACAGTTTCGTCGACTTCGTGTCCACGCATATATATATATATATACATTATTTGATAAACACATACATAAAAGTATAATATTTCCGAGTAACAAGAGTGCTCTACTATACTATGTTAATATGCATATGCGATGATGTTGAAAATATGCACCGCCATTCCGCGGGTATCTTTTGCAACTGCGACGCGACGTCATTTCCATTATAGTACACAACATGTAAGGGCATATTATTTATACACGCCAGGATGCGCGATACTCAGGTCATATACAAATTTCTTCTATATACATTTCCACGTGCATCTAAATAAAGGTATATATATATAAGATGCCACCTCTACATATATACATACGCATCACCAACATCGCTCGCTCACCCAACGAAATGAAAATTATTTTTGCTTCAAGCAATTTTAATTTTAAAGAAACGATCTCAACTTGGTGCGCTCGCACAATATAATGTTCTTGGCTACGACGAGAGAGATTTCAAGCATTTACACACACACACACTCACACACGTATATAGTATATATATATACACAAATTCACATATTACACACAATATATATTTATATACCACACCAAACACACAAAATTGTCTGGATATTTGAAAGTTTTTGATAAAATGTAATATTTGCAGGAACATGCGCCACATACATGCGGGGGTTTTATGGTGATGAGCTTTATGTTGCATAGGGTTATGAGAAGAGTATGCTACAGATCTGTTCAGGAGATTATAAATTATTTCAATTAAAGGATTCAAATATGTTTAATATATTTGTATTCATTACCATGTGTCTATGTAATCAATGAGGCAGAGATAAATTTACAATTAACCACACACAGGAAGCGATACCAACAGCGCAAAGCCCAAATGTAGTGTTGACCAGCATCCGGTCAGTGGCAGATTTTTTGTGAATCGGAAGTCCATCGTCTTTTTGATACTGCAATTGTTTCTGCTTAAGCAGTCTGTATCCCTCTGGTATCTTGGCGGTTGGAGATGTTCCTTTTGTGGTTTTACCTTGTCCCTTGTACTCATTACAAGGACCACACTCGCTTGCTTTTAATATTACTCCGGGATTCATCAAACGTATTTGAGCACTAGCACGCTCCATAATCTTAGCACTGTTTTGCAGGACACCCATATTGTGGAGAACAAAAGCTCGACTGTATGTAATAATTTGTATATGAAATATTATTTATAATTAAAATATTTTTCTCAAAAATCTAAATCAATCATATTAAACAGCCTACTAAATAGTAAAACATATATTTTCATGAGTAAATACAGTGATGCATCTATATTCCTACATTATACAATATAAATTATATTAAACTATATTTTAGTGTAGATGAATTAGCGTGTATTGTATAGCCAATTTATTACTAATAAGCACACATGTATACCTTTTAGGATTTTCTTCCATATTCTCTGTATATTGCTTATTATCGTGCCGGCACGCAAGCTCCTCAGACAATATGTCATTATTATCGGGTACGCGCACGCATTGAATCATCTTCTCATACACAAGCACACACATTGAACACCCATTACAGAGACGATTCTCTTTAGCAAAATATAAATACTAAATGCGTAGATCTCGCTTTCGAGATGCCATTAAGGGATGTTTATTAGATACATTTCTATAAATGACAGGGCGCGCGGCTTTCACAGCCCTCAGCAATGTCTGCACATAGACATATACACACACACGAAACATTCAACATCGCATGATGAAAACAACGTTTTAACGATTACTTATGCGTGGAGCCTCAATAAAAGATGATGCATTATCTATATATCAGTATATGTGTATGTGTGTGAGTGTAAGTGGGAATATAGATTTTTCGCAAGAGTATGTCTATTGCTTTGCGGGTGGGTGTGTTAATTGAGAGTATGGGTAATGGATCAATAAATTAGCTTATTGATATCTCCAGTGTAATTATTATACTACATACATGAAAAATATTGTAACAATATTATAAGTACCTATTATTTTGTTAAGAAGAATAATCGAAACCAAAAAAAAGTAGAATTTATAGCATCAACATAAAAACAAATTAAAACCTAATTATGATTACAATCATGTAATATAAAAATGTTCTTCTATTTGTCTAACCGTCTAAAGAGCAATCGCAACGGTTCCGACCCGTCGAGCGATCTACAATCAATCAATCACCGACACCAAAAAAGACACACCATATTGGCTTACATTTTCGAATGTACAAATACAAGAAGCAACAGTTTGGGATGAAGAATTTGCATAAATATTCGCTTAACACGCAACCCTCACAAAATCGTTTATTGTAAATAGAGAATAACGTATCAATCATAACATCAGATTGAGCGAACAGATCACGTATAGTATGTCTTATATAAATCTTTGTATTCTTTGATAATATGGCTGTTGGCGCTTGGCGCAAATGCTATTAACGCAACTCTACTCTTAAAAGGTAGGCATCCAATTTAGCGTTCACCTTAAAATAATGGCCACAAAAAAAATTGAAAATCTTTTGAGTGAAATTCCTCTTGTGTATAAGTCCATTTAGTGGATGTCGTAATTCGTAAAAGTATTTTTAAAGGCAAAAACCAGCACAAATCAAAAGACTAAAACTAAAAAAATGGTGAAAGTCCTTTTGTGTGAAAGTCTATGTAATGTAGGTTTTATAATAATATAAGAAATACAAAATCATTATTTTTATTTCATGTGTAAAAAAAATATTTTGAGTTAAGTCTCATGATCAAATTTCAATCATCCTACATATTCTATGTCCGTTGAGTTTATTTCGCATAATTAAAAGTCCAAATGCACTTTTGGGTGAAATTTCGCGGGGTAAAAGTCATAATTCCCTTTGTGGTCGGTCATTTATGTTTAAGAGCAGTTTTTTCTTAGTGAGCACTATTATTTTAAGGTACACATTATTTTATTTTTGGAGGACATTATATTTTTAGGTGCACATTATTTTCTTTAAGAGCCCATTTTTTTGGAGAGCGTTTTATTTAATGCCTATAAAGATATAGTTTGTTATTTATAAAGTTTTATCCATTTGCCATGCGCCATACAAACGCACATACGCTTTTTTATGAAATAAATCTTGCGCGCGCAGATCTGTCAAAAGTATCCCAAATCAATCAAACAGGTCGTGCCCTCCGGTGAATTTTGTTTTAAATGATATACAGAAAAACTCCGAACACGCCCAGCGCAAAGACTGCCACAGACCCAGAACCGGAGAGTCTGATTGCGAGTGCGTATACAATTATACACATATGTATATAATATAATATACAAAACAACATCGACATTCCGAGGCGGTTTTTGTATTTAATATTTTTATTTCGTTTATTTACTCGATTAGAACAGCGCGTAAATTAAAAGTATTGTATTCGGACTACATCAGGCTAAATGAAAGAAAAAAGGGGTTGATTACATTTTATTGTTTATAAAATTAGTGTTCGCTTTAATTATTTTTTTATTTAAGTCCAAACACTTTATGTGAAATCAAAAATAATAAAATATCATGTGGTTAAAATGTATATATTAAATATTAAAATATACATGTTCTTTATATTCAGATCACGTGCAGAACAAATAAGAGGGAGCTAAGTGCTCAGTGTTATATACAACATTAAAGAAAGTATATACAGACACGTAGATCGACGATGCGACACGAGACGGCGGAAAAGTATACTTTCCCTCATAAATATTGTGCGGGAAAACCATTAAACATTTCAATTGATTCGGCGGCGCGATTACAAAATTTCAATGGGTCGCGCGGTATCGGTATAATTTTCTTTGAACATTTTTCGCACACTTAGCGTACACATACAAACACACATATAATAAAAAGGGCGGCATGACGACAAATTAGAGGCTCGGCTGCCGAGCCGTGCATATTACAAGGATCCCGCGATGTTTTACAAGGATATCCGTTTTAAATATTTGTTTGATTTTATTTGCCCGTTTTGCCCGCTTTACTTTATTGTTGTTCGTGGAATGAGTCTCAATAAATACAATATTCCAGGCTGCTTTCTAATATTTCTTATGTGCGAGCGCAACTTGTTTGATTAGGACGATTCTGTGTCGGAGCGTGCGTGGCGTGGCACAGCTTCTGAGAAGCGGTTTGATCTTTACAGGAAATTGATAAGGCAAAGTCAGGTTTGATTAAAGCCAAAATATTCTCTTTCAATAATCTCCGCCAATAAAAATGCCGCCCTTGAGATTATATACTGTGAATGCACTTAATCTCTGCACGCACCTTTGTAGTTTGTGTGTGTGTGTGCGTGTGCCGTGTGTTCTGTGTATGTATAGCGCGGGGTTGTAAACATTAACTGCCGCTAGAATGGTCCCTTGGAGAGCCTGCGTGAGCGCACCCGTCGCCATTGACGCTAGCATTGCATCGTGTTGCGTGTTCCTCAGAGCGCACATAAAAAGCACCTGCAGTTATTCGCTGCGGTTTATGTTCAAAGAATTGCAAGACCATAAACCGCGGTTGTGGTGGAGCGTAGCGCGCACACGCGTAAAAAATGTTTTCTTTGCATTTCACCGTTATGCGCATTTTCCTATAGTGTGTATGTGTGTCGTGTGTGCATATGTGTACAGACTGCACACTCAGTCAAGTATGTCATTCAAACTGCGAGAAGTCGAACTAACCCCTGTAGATCTTATGCTAGAAACACGCTTAAGAACGAAGAAGTAGTTAACGCGCGCGAAGTCAGAGCTTGTGTATGTATATTGTATATAATATGCTATATATGTATTGTATATATTGTATATGTATTGTGTGGTGCGAATACTTTGCAACGGAGCCAACGCGACGTTGGTATGACGTGTGGTAAAACTGTAAGTGCCCGTTTGTTTTCACTTAGCGATTTTTACACGTGCGCGCGCAACCCCTAACCCGCTGTGCTCACACAAATTGTGGCTCACAAACAACAAACAAAAGTTTACGATTTTTTTATTGTCGTCAAAGAGATGTTCATTTAGTCATTGGCACAGCCCTGTAAAGTACCAGCACTATATGTGTTTCATATATAAAAATATATCTACACGTATACGATTTTTATACATAATTTAGTAGCCGGGTTTCGTACCCCGGTTTATATGCTCCCCGCAACCACAGACAGGTCATGTTGATCGTAATAAATAGACTGATGCCAATAAAAGAAAAATAAAAATTTTACACCGTTTTTACTATAATGGAATCCAACGGTGCGATGATGGTCGACCCACATGCGTCTATATATTATATATATATATAATGTGCAACACACATATAAGAAACAATGCGGTGCGTGGGTATATGACGTGGAGCTGGGGATTTGATTCGATAAATGTGGAGATGTCAATTTGGAAAACGCGTTTCACGCGTAACACACATTTTAGTATCACCTTCTTCACACTATATTTGCAAACGTACGTACACATATACATGTAAAGTTCTGGTTTATGTTGACGCATAACATAAAAGACCGCATTATTTGGCTGTAAAGCGGCAAATGATAAAAGCAAAGGTTTTTGGCAAAAGCTCGATATTACTTGTATTTTATTTATATTTATATTTATACATAGTATAAAAGTAAATTAGTAGTCTTGGAGCATCGTAATAAATAATGCTCATAATTTGATTAAATTACTATCATGAACAGAGAATATACTAACAGGTCGGCTGAAAAGTTCGTATCGTTTCAATGAAAAACATATTTTTTTGTCAAAATTCATTTTTATTATTCAACAATTTGGATAACTTTTCATCCCAATAAGTTAGGGCTGCTTAAAGGTTTAAAAATTAGAAAAGGCCAAAGCATTTGAGTCAAATTGTAATTGTTTTATGTTTTTGCACTGGTGTCTGAACATTAGGTTAATTTTTGTACACTTCCGTTTCCCAATCAGTGAATTGAGCCGAGGAAGAGTTTGACAGCACCACATTCGAAACTAGTACAAACTTGACCGACTCTAATTACATTATTTGCAGAAAATGAAACTGATTGCTCAAACTAATTGCTCTGACTTTATGGGTTCGACAGCTGCAGAAGTGAAGAAGATTGTTTTCGTTGTAAAGATGCATAAAAAGCAAAGGTTGGTATTATGTCTGAAAGCTCCCACTGTCTGTATGGTTTAAATCAAAAAAGGGTTTCAATCAAAAATGGTCTACTAAGCTCATCAGTGACTGAACATGTTCATCAATGAAAGATACATAGATATAATAGGTAGATCTAATTTAAATACGATCAATTGAATTTCCGTAGATGTACTTTGGGCAATTTTATTTCTTTCTATGAGGTTCAACGACCAGTAGTAAATTCAATTTACACGCATTTCAATAATCATACCTAAGCTATAATATTTGTATTATAAGCAAAAATAGGATTAAAAAACATTAGGCATTTAGAACTAGTTTAGCCACTGCACCTCCACTAAAAAAAATATAATTTCAGGGCTGGAAAAACGCGCAAATGTGTTTTAAAAACATTTATTACCATTCAAGTCTGGAATCTAGTTTATAATTTGTGGGAACTACATTTTTCACTAACTAGACTTTTCAATAAAACATTTTATCTAAATTTTTATCCGGTTTTTTATTTTTTTATTAAATCCTCTCGAAAAGAATAAACATTTCTCGATAGTTTATAACTATATTTTAACTTTATTGAAGAAGTGAAAGTTTCTTTGTAATAAGAATTGGATACAATTGGAAAATAACTGGAATATGTTTAAAATGTTTCTCGGCATTAGCTAGAAAAATTTCATATATCAAAATGAACTCGATTCGATCGGTTATTTAATTATTTTCTGTAACATACGTTTTTATATAAAGTGATCGGACTGCTTGAAATCAAAAGATGTATATGACATAACCTAACTTTTAATCTATAGTTTTATTGCTTTAAGGTTTAAATATAAAATGTATAGAAATTGTTGATAAACTCAAAGAACGATAAAGAGTTCCTAATTTCGACCTTCACCCTAAAAATATATCATACCTTACCATTATTATTATATAAACCGGAATTTATACTTGTTTACTGCTTAATTTCATCGAATTAATAAACTATTAACTATCATATCTATTAATAATATATATTCAAATTTGTATCGTATATCAACTCCGCTATCACATATGAAAAAACGCGTAACTAAAATCACCCGAATTATTTAATTAAATAAATATAATTAAGAAGGGTTCTTACACGTACT
>JAAAKO020012668.1:0-17254 GCA_010015015.2 Bolitophila cinerea
AAAACAAAAAAAAAAAAAAAAAAAAAATAAACAAAAAAAAATAAACAAAAAAAAAAAAAAAAATATTTAAAAAAAAAAAAAAATATATATATATATATATATATATATTTAGACAAAATATAAAGAAATTAAAAAAAAAATTAACTAATTAAGAAATGCCACTAAAATGTCAAAAGAACAAGAACAAGACAAGAAGAAAATAAATTACTTAATATATAAATAAAATCATACAACAAATCTTCAAAAAACAATGAGACTATAATAAGATCACTAAAACCAAATATTTTTATTTAAAAAAAAACATTTTTTTTACTTATATTTTTTTTTAAAATCGGTGATTTGATTTTTTTTAAAAAAAAGACTGATTTTTCATAAGAACTGAAACTTAACTTAAAAAGAAAAATAAAAATGTTCTCACTTTGTTCTTTTTTTCTGTGAAAATAACATATTTTGTACTAAGAAAATCACTGAGGTTTTATTACACACATCACTGATTTTTTTTAAAGAAAATCATCAATTTTTGTAACAGAAAATCAAATCTAATTTTGAATACTCAGTTAAAAAATCACATCGTTTAAATTTTCAATAAATTTTATGAAGAAATGGGATTGGACTAAAAATATCATTGCTGTGACTCTCATAACTAACTCATTAGTCATCACTACAGGATCATTTGAAATCAAAAATGATTTTAATAATTGATAGGGAATTAACTAAATGATTTTTTTTTCACACGACCTATGTATATATATATATTCAGTTTTAATCTATTTCTCAAAAAATATTCTTATAATAAATAACAGACAATGGATCAATGATTCGTACAATTACTGGGATAATCTACGGACGTCATCCTCTGCTTCATTGGCTGGTGTCACCCAGGTGTCAGGCTACATCTTCTCAAGCTCAAATCCGGCTATTGTTAGAGTAAACATATATTATTATACATTTTTAAGAGAGGAAGAAGTTCATATATATATTATTTTTAAATAGAATAACTACTTGGAACCCATTTTGCCGGTCTACAGAGCAGCCACAGAAAAAGAGTTGCAGTTGTGTCCCGGCAACTGGAAGTATGGCTCGTTCTTTACCACCTTGATGACGGAATGCCGAATCTATCAGCCGTGGGCTACAGAACAGTAACTATTATAATAATTAGTGGTATTATTCTCAGAAGACCAAATACGTCAGTTCACGTTCAGGTAACAACGTTGTTTCACTACACTGTCTTGCGTGCATTAATCACAAGATTTTCTATTGACGATAATGCACTAACTAACTACTGTGAAATACCGTCCTGACGATAAGTCTTTTGAAAATAGTTCGCCGCACCTCTGAATTTGTATATATTATTTTTAAACATTTACCTATAATAATTATAATTATTTTTAGGTTTCTAGGAGCCGGAGGAGAAATTCAACATCGAAAGATCAACAGTTTTTCGGAGCTGGTTAACGATAATTACGATGTCATAATAAACTGCACCGGACTCGGAGCGAAAGAACTGTGCAACGATAGAAAACTGCAACCGGTTCGTGGTCAGATCATGAAGGTGAAAGCGCCGTGGTTGAAGACAGTGTTTTACGGTGACTACGATACGTACGTGATTCCCGGTTTCAATGGTGTCGTAACGCTGGGTGGATCCAGGACTTTGTACAGCTCAAACATGAGTGTTTGCCGACACGAGCGCGCCTCAATTCGGGAACGCTGTGAAGCCCTTGTGCCTAGTTTAGTCGGTGCTCGCGTTGTCCGCGAAGCCGTTGGCTTGCGTCCGCATCGAGATCCGGTTCGAGTTGAACCGGAACTGTATTCGAATGATTGCAGCCACAAGAGATTGAAGCTTGTACACAATTATGGACACAGCGGTTATGGGGTTACCACGAGTCCGGGCACAGCCAAATATGCGGTTAAATTAGTCAGAGAGATTCTTGCGGGCAGTGGATTTAGTAAGTTGTAATAAATCGATTAAATATTTTAGATATTGGTCAAAAATACATTATATATTATGCAAATATTTGTAACTGAATTAAATTATAACAAAGTTAGAAAGTTTTAATAATTATTTTTGAATGGTGTTGTTGTAATGTAGCCAGCAGAGTTCATGCCCACCGCACAGTTTTGCAATGTTGACACCCGTACGTTAAGTTAAAAAGTATTCAAAAATAGCATATAAAATAGATTTAAATTTATTATTCAATTTTTTACATTCAATTGTCTTTTTTAACTATTATTTTAATTTTTTATCCTTTTTTTTTTAGAAACAATTCCTAATATGCCAAGTATACATTTTTTAAGAAATTAAATACTTTTTTTTTTAAATATTAAGGGTATGGGTGTTTTACGTAATTTTAAGGGGGATTACAATATTCTTACGGTTGTGGTACGATGGAAGAGGGCGTTTTTGGCCTTACGTAATATATGGACGGCCCCTTTACAGGGGGAGAGCTTAAAGTTTAAAATAACCTTATAAAAGTGAAATTTGAGGAATAGTGTTTAAGAAGAAAGAAAATTTCCAAAGAAATAATTTAAAAAAATCTTTCATTTTTTGAGCTATTGCTTGATTTTCTACACCTTTCAATTCACTAATAATAGCTTTCTTTAGTTTTTGCTTTTTGTATACAAAAAACATTAGAAAACACAAATAACAAGACTAAGTAGTATAATCTAAAATTTACTAGAGAATGCGATAAGCTGTAAAGCTGGATTTTATTTGTTAAACCTTCGCTTACCAGCAAGTGGAAACAAGATGGAAATACACAATGAAATCAAGTGGGAGAGAGACATACAACGTTGTCAGCAACTTCAGAACTCAGAGAAACGTTGAAAGTACGCTCTTTGCTAGACAAAAATATCTTCGCATACTTTTGTCTCTGTCTATCGTATTGTGAATATAATCTTTTTCAGCATGTCAGTGCTGGAATTGCTTGGCATCAGTGTTTCACAATTAAAACCCAGCTTAAGAGATCAGACAATGGCTTAAAAAATGTATTGATTTTATTTCTCTATATTTTTATTATTTTGGAACTTCCTCCTACTTAAACACCCCTTCTACTTAAACACACTCGACACTCCCCTACTTAAATACACTTCACCCTATTTAAACACAATTCCTCTTTTTTAAACACTCCTTCTACTTAAACACACTTCCCCTATTTAAACACACTTCCTCTTTTTTAAACACACTCCCTGGGTTCCCTGGTAAATATTTTTCTAATAGCACAAATTTTTTCTGTCGTTTTTAAATATATATTTTTATTTATATTTAAAATTTAAAACTATTTGGTTGTGGTCTTGAACATAGCTTAAAAAGATGCATTTTTTATAATTTATGAATGAATGACCCCCTGCCCCACCCTTTTACACATTACCCAAAAAAATATGCGATATCTACTTTAAACACTCCTCATCCCTTCTAAAGGGAACCAACAACATAGCAAAATACTTAAAAAAGTCAAATCGCAATCTCTTCAAAATAATTGATTCATAGTCAGAAGACGCACTCATTTTCGAAGACTCATCGAATTCGAACACACTTGTAACGCAAAATTTGACAGTAGCTGTCAAAAGTTGTCATCATCATCCGTTCGTGTACAAAGTCGCACTCCTAAAATAAAGTGTTTGTGTAAAAAATGGTGATCGCGTACACGTATTGAGAAAAGTGAAATTTGTGTTTATGTTTTTTGCAAAACTAGGTGTTTAAGTACATTACAAAAATGTTTAAAAAGCTTAAGGACAAGCTAAGCGAAGAGGTGAAGTCCTCACCTTTGCTGATCCAGCAGTTGGCGCAGGCTGCACAGGTATAACAATACATTTTCGATTCATTGTTGACATTGTTATTCGAGCGCCTCTTCGCACTGAATTATGTATTTGCAATGTTCATATGCAAAAGCAATGTTCACACCCACGGAAATTTTAGTCACCACCAGACGGAGACATAAATAGACGGTGTCTGATCCCGTTTTGGATTCAGTATTTTGTCAATTTACCAAGAAATAACTTTTTGAAATAAACACCTTGTGTTTTGGTCTAGATATGCAACAGAATGTTGTGTTTGTGTTAATTTAAATACTTTACAATCTACAAAAACTAACGTCTTTATAAAAAAAACAAATTTCAGTCGGCCGTAAGTTCAGCATCCAGTTCTGTATCAGACACACTGACAAACAGCGAGAATTTCTTTAGTATCGCGGAGGAAGGTAAATTTAAATCCACTATATATTGTATATTGATATAGTCAATCTGAACAGTATGATTTATTTTCGTAGACACTCCGCAAAACTCACCTGGCCCTAGATTGCAGATGCAAACTCCGTCCAGCAGTCGAGCCTCCATGTTGCAGACAAACAAAGACGTAATTGCTTCGCTTAACAATGGAGCAACCGGAGGAACTCCTCGGCCACGAAAATTGTCCAGTTCCTCAATTGGCAGTGATGTTTCCTTTCGCCTACCATCGTACGATTCGCCAGCCGTCTATCACCTACAGTCCGACATGGAATCTGCCAGTGAGTTTGAAGATAGCAGTAGCATAACATCGTCATCGGCTCATTTGGAACTGATCAGTAAAGAACAATTGCATTCGGCTTACAAGAATGCATTGGAGCGTTATCAAAAGTATCGCACACGATACACAGAAGTGGCAAAGCGCTACCGAGACCTAGAGCGTGATAACAATAAGGCTAGGGTAATTATTCGTATTTGTATAGAGCGTTCTAAGTCACAGTCATTTATATTTTTGTTCGTTTAAGGCCGTTCTCGTAGAAACGCAAGACAAAGCATTGCGAAGATTTAGTGAGATGCGTGAACAGTGTTCTCTGGAACAACAGGCCAAAGCTCATTTGGAAGCTGCACTTCGTCTGGAGATGGACGACTTGCAATGTGTCATTAAAACACTCACCACCAAGTTATCACTGCAAGGAGAAAATTCTACCGATACTGCAAAGAATGGAAATAATCTTATTGAACTAGATTCGGACACGCCTAGTCTAATAAATCTAGATGTTGAAGTACCCACTGATAATGGAAATGCTAAAAAACTTATTGACTCACAGAATCGTATAAAAGAACTCGAAGACCTTCTGAACAAGTACAAGGCTAACATTGCAGAAGAAAAAAGCAAGTTGATAATCAAGAATGAAGAATGCAAAAATCTGTTTACCAAGTTGTCAGACTCTCAGCGTAAGATTAAGGATCTTGCCACACGCGAAGAAGAAAACACAATTCTGCTGGCCGAGAACAAGCAGATGATTCACCTGGAACTAGACAACAAGGAACAAGAGATGCGAAAACTAAACAGCAGTTTACAGGAAATGAAAAATCAAAACAAAACCTTACTCGAAAGCGTGAGTGCGATGCGCAAAGAAAACGATAAATGCAATTTAGCTCTAAAAGAACTGAATGATAGTAAATCGGTGCTCGAAAAGAAATTATCGGTATTAGAAAATTCAAATACTTCATTGGATCAGGTTCGACAAGAACTTGAAGCCAAGATAATTATTTTGAACAGTGAGCATTCGTTGGGCCAGTCAAAGTTGGAGAATGGATTAAAGGAAAAGATTGTATCACTACAAAATGAAAACGCAGATTTAGATAAAGCGCATAAAACACTGGAGAAAAAATATGAAGAACTTCGAAATGAACAGCTTCAGAAATGCCAGCAGACAGATGAAGGTCAGTTAAACCTACAAACTAAAATTGAGGAGCTTCAAAAGAAACTTGTTGAACAGAAATTGAGTGAAGACAACGATGTGCATCAGAATCGAGATAAACTCGAGAAAACCTCTGCAGAATTGGTACGAGTACGAGCAGAGCTTTCCGAGTCCATTAGCAACAATGACTCATCACAATCTGTTAACCAACAAGAGATTGAAAAGTTCAAGGCAGACTACGAAGATTTGTTGCGAAAGAATGAAGAGCTCGAACGTATCAGTTTCACTAAAACACAAGAGCATCACAATAAACTTGAGGCCGAACTAAAACACGTTAAAACAGCACACGCCGAAATCAGTACACAGGCCAACGAATTGCAGAGCATCAATAAAAATCTAGAACAAGAAATCACGCAGCTTAATGTAAGACTCAATTTGTCGATGGGTGTTGCTGATCAAGCTGTGGCCGAAAAAGAAAAGCTGTCCGAACAGATTCAGCAAGAAAAACAAAAGTGTGAGGCTTTGAAGAATCATTCGTCGTCTTTGCAAAGTTCAAAAGACAAAATAAGTCAAGAGCTGAAGGTTTTAAAAACGAAGGTCGATAGTAATACCAATGAAAATCAAAGTAGTAAACAGAAAAACGATTTGCAGACGATCAATAGCAAACAATCCGATGAAATTCAGCAACTAAACGTTCGTTTGAATTTATTGCTTAGCCTCGCTGATCAGGCCGTCATGGAAAAGGAAAAGCTTGAGAATCAAATTAAAGATTTACAGCAGAATTCCGCAATATCGCCGAGTAGGTCCGACGCCAATCAGAATAGTCGTGAAAAGCAGCTGGAAGAAGAAGTTAAGCAGTTAAAGGTAAGACTAAATTTATCCTTAGACGTTGCTGATCAAGTTGTAGATGAAAAAGAGAAACTAGCTGAAAAGTGTTTACAAGAGGAACAAAAATTCGAGGCAATGAAAAACCAATCGATAAAGTTACAAAGTGCAAAGGACAAGATGCTCAGGGAAATGAAGGGTTTGCAGGACAATTCAAATGCAGGTGATTCGGATGAGATTGACCAGAAGGTCATTGAACTCGAAATAGCTAATACAAAATTGACAGAAGAAATTGCTCAGCTTAACGTACGATTGAATTTATCATTGAATCTTGCCGATCAGGCTGCCATAGAAAAGGAAAAGCTGGAGAATCAAATAAAAGACATACAGCGAAATTCCGAAATCTCGTCGAGTAAATTAAACGAAGGTCCAAGATCCGATGTCAATCAAACATCTCGAGAAAAACAGCTAGAAGAAGAAATAAAGCAGTTAAAGGTGAGGCTTAACTTATCCTTAGACGTTGCTGATCAAGTTGTAGATGAAAAAGAGAAGCTAGCTGAAAAGTGTTTACAGGAGAAACAGAAATTCGAGGCAATGAAACATCAATCAATTATGTTACAAAAAGCAAAGGACAAGATGCTCAAGGAAATAAAGGACTTGCAGCAAAACTCAAATACAGGTGATGCCGTTGAGGTTGATCAGAAGCTAAACGAACTTCAAATCGCTAATAAACAATTAACAGAAGAAATTGCTCAGCTCAACGTACGATTGAATTTATCGTTAAACAGTGCTGATCAGATTGTAAAAGAGAATCTTCAGTTACAAGAAGAAGTACAAGCCACCAGCTCTATGCATACTCTAACAATGGTTGAAGCTAACGAGTCCAAGTACATTAATGAAATCCGAGAACTTTCGCAGACGATCACAGTTCTTGAAAAAGAGCGAGATGACTCTATGGCTGACGTCATTGGACTTAGATCAAAAATCGATAGTCTCAAGACGGAAAAACGCGAATTCGAGAAAACATTGGAGAAGGAGATTCGTGATAAATCCGAATTACAAATTCAGGTAACCAACATTTTACAGGAGATCGGTAGGCTAGAAGAACAACTAAAAAAACCCAGCGGAGATAACGATCGGCTGACTGAACTGCAGACCATGCATGCAGAGCAACTGCAAAGTGTAGAAAAATTAAAACAGGAGAACTCAGAGCTTGCATTAAAGAACGGCAACTTCGAAGAGACGGTATCACGTCTGCAGCACTTGTTAAGCGTAGCAGAAGTGAACTCTACAACGGATCACGAAAAAACAGAATCAATTGAAGCAGATTTGAATGAGGTTCAACTGCAAAATACTTCAAACGTTGAAACCATAGAACGCTTGCAAGAAAAACTGAGTCAGTGCCTGGACGAAAACTCACGATTGATGAATGCCAAGGAACTGATGGAGCACGAGTACAGATCACTGCAGGATCAATGCGAGACAAAAGACAAAGAAAAACTTTGTGTGCTGGACACGAATAATTGCCTCCAGCTGGAACTGGCAACATTGCGAACGCAGTCGGAAGATCTTGAACGTGAGAAATGTAATCTTTCGTTGAGCTGTGATAAAATGCACGAAGACCTAGAACGTGTTCAGAGCGAAAATGATGAACTTCGCAAACAGATAATCACGCTGGAGCAGAAATCGAAAGATTTGAGTGCGGAAGTTTTGGTGTTGCTTGATCAACAGAAGAGTACAGCAAATGACATGGCTGTGTCACAGAGAAAATCCGAAGACAAAATCGAGGCACTGCAGCGTGACATTGTCGAACTAGACACCCGCAACGATATAAATGTGTCACAGCTGAAACTTACGATGGACGAAAAGAATATGCTTAATCAAAAGCTGCAAGATTCACTGGAGTCCGGCAAACGACTGGAGAGCTTAGAACAAATTAAAATCGAAAACGAATATCTTAATAAGTCAGTGTCACACATTCAAGCGGACTTGGACAAAAGTGGAGATGAGAACACTTTGTTGCAGCAGCAATTGAACGAGACTAACGAAAGATTTAAATCACAACAATGTGAACTTTATGAGCTCGCCCAGGATAAGATTCGGCGAGAGGAAGCTAGCAAAGCAAAAGACATTGAAATCGATCAGTTAAAATCGTTGTGTCAACGAGCGCACGACCTTAATGACAGCGTACAAGATGAGCTGCGGCAGCTTAGTGATCAGTGCAAAACATTTAAACTGCTGATCGAAGAGCAGCAAACTGCAAAAGACATATCAGACAATCATTTGCAGACCTTGACTAATAATATAGCGCACTTGGAACAGCTGAACGAAACGTACCAGAATGAGAGCCGAAAGAATAAGCTAGAGCGCGAGAAACTCGAAGAGACATCCGTCAGTGCATCGGACGAAGTAGCTGAGCTCAAAAGAGCATTGCATGAGTCCAGTGAGGAGCTCAGCAAAAGTAATGCCGATGTCGTTCGTCTTGCAGGCGAGATCGAATCTGGACGTACGATTATCAGTGATTTAAACAAGGACTTGAATGAGCTGAGTACCATAAAACAGAAGCTCGATGAACGTGAAGCAGAATTTGATGAGCTTCGTGTGCGATTCGAACAACTAGTTGACACACAAAAGTCGTCTGCAGAAACTAAGCTACAGCAAAGTCCTGATGAGTTGGATGTGTTGCGCCGTCAAAATGATACTCTGCAACTTGAACTGGCCGAACATCAGCGAGTCACTGAAGGCAAGATCTCTAATTTAAATAATGAAATCGATGAGTTACTTGAGAATGCTAAAGCTTACAAAGAGAAGACAGCTGCTTTAGAGATGCAAGCGATACGGCGTAATGAAGATGTTGTAACTTCTGCCAGCAGTTTACCAGATACCACTGAGTCTAGTGAGGTGCTTGAAAGCATCACCCGAGATCGCGATGAGCTTCAAGTGCAGCTGCAGAAGATCATGCATGAAGTTAAGGATGTGTCTAACCGAAATCTGTTTCTGGAACAAAAATGTGAAAACTTTTTGATACTGGAGCAATCCAACGAACGACTTAAGCTGAAGAACGAGAAGCTGTCGCAACGCCTTGACGACACCTTGGTGAGTGTGCGCCATTGATTCTAGTTTATGAAATTAGTTTGAATTTATTGTTGTTTTTAGGTTTCATTCCAACATGTCGACGGTACAGCGGCCAACACCGAGTTTGAGTACTTAAAAAATATAATGTTTCAAGTAAGTCGCAATATAGCTATGAGAGACAGATGTTTTCGTACAATATTTTTTTTGTTTATTTAGTATTTGACTAATAACACACACTCGAATGGCGGTACACTGGTTAAAGTCATAGCGGCAGTGCTTAAGTTCTCACCGCAAGAGACGCAAGTGGCCTTGGAACGTGAGTCCCATCGAAAATCCCTGGTAAGAACTGAAGAACCTGAAATAAAACGTAAAAATAACAATTATTTATATGATAATTTTGTTGTGCAGGTGGGACAGATAAACAATCTTATCTAGCAGGACATACACAGATTCGTTGAAATGTAGATTATAGTCATAAATAGATAAATAGAATAATATATATATACACAAATCTATATAGTAATATAATAATTGTAAACTCAGCTTAGCAGAAATAATATAAACCACATAACTACACTTTTTTTATGTTCATACATATTGTGCTTACATACAATACCATCATTTGCACCTCATATTAAATGCAGGATTCATAAAGTAGTTTTAAATATTTATACAAAACACATATAACTGGATGTGCTGCATTTATTGTGCAAAACTAGAATTATAAATCTTATTATAACAAATATGTCCGAATTGGTTGTTCGATTCTTGTATAACTCTGCATTGTTTTTAAAGGACACTTGTTGTTTTTTTGTTGTTAGTATTTTTAAAAAATTGTACATGTAATCAGATTTAATATAATAAAGGATATGTATAATAGGCTCTGCGGACAGAGAAATGGGGTAACGCTATTATCTAGATATCGGCGATTCTCCAATTCACAGGACCACAATGTAATGTATATCTTTATCACATTCCATTTAATTATTTTACGAGCAAACAAAAAATAGAATTAAAACAAATAAAGTAAATAATAATAATTTTGATGCCTATATATTCTACCTCTGAGTACCTTTGTTTTTGCTGCTGACAGCTGATAAATGCGCTGCAGAAACTGCGCTGCACTGACAGAGTGTCATTCTAAAAATAATATAAATAAAAACCAGCTGATCGAAGCGCACGCACACATACACACGAACGACATATTCGCACAAGCGCAGTGGCAGCACCTCTACACCAACACTACCAGACAACTGTCACTGTCAGTGTATTTAATGTCTTACAACTATATTGGTCTCTGTCTCGCACACACGAAACAGAGCGGTAGCACGCGAAACGCGAGTGCTGCATTTTTCACAAGTTCCTTTAGAATTTCAATTTTCACAGCAGAGAGCAGATGAAAAGTGACTTCGGAACGGTAAACACCTTTTTAGCGCGGGTGTAATTACCCATTAAAATTCGTTTTCGGTGGATAAATCTTTACTGTGTGGTGTCAGCCTAGTCCCTTTGTTCGGATATATAGAAGTGCGCGATAATATTGGACTTTAGAGAAAGAAAAAAGAACGGTTCTCAAAACCATCCGCAAGGAAAAGACTCTCGGCAGCCATGCCAATCCCGTCCAGTGCAAATACAGTTGCTTCACAAAACGTTTCGTCAGCCGAGAATGGAGTGAACATATAATATTGGATTTACTTTAGTGTCTGTGTATGTGTGTGTGTCTGTTTCTATGCACGGATTTGCGGACTGTCTGTAGCTCCATTTCAGACACAAGGTAAGTGCGATGTTTTGCATTGAAGATTGGGAGTTTTCTTTTTTATCCTATATATCCAGTTTTAGTCTTTTAGTCACTGTCACTGTGTCAACTCGTCTCTCAGCCTCTGGTGTAACTACTCTGTGTGTACATCTATGTACCGTTATATGAAAAGTGAATTGTTGTTGTAGCTGCCTGATGTTTTTGCTTCGAACCAGAAAGACTTAACATCATCGTTGCTGAAAAATACAACAACAACACACAACATAATAATATAATTTTACTGTATACACAACACAATGGTATATATATTTATATATTTTATATAATATGCGACGTAGATACATATATTATTATTATTTGTGTGTATAAGCGAGTATATATTATATATATATATATGTAGAGTTTGTGCGATGCGTGCGTATTATTGTCTTATATACTTTAACATATTAAATATATACAGAGATCAGAGAACCATTCCAT
This sequence comes from Bolitophila cinerea, assembly GCA_010015015.2. NCBI lineage: Eukaryota > Metazoa > Arthropoda > Insecta > Diptera > Mycetophilidae > Bolitophila > Bolitophila cinerea. The sequence goes on from JAAAKO020012668.1 coordinate 11,779, forward strand.
TAGCAGCAATACAACCACATATATATGTATATATATCTTTATTTTATACATATATATACAGCCATGCGTATATGTACATAAATATCATCGACGGGCCGTGTGTATAGTCGTTCTCTGGCGATACGCGATACGAAAGGGATTTCGTTATACATGTATTATTGTGTGTGTGTGTGTGCTTTTTATTTAACTTTATATTATTTATTTTTGGTTGCGAACGGGTCTGGACATGAATTGAGTGGAAATGTGAACGTCCTTTTGTTGTAGCAGCACACGAGACACGACTGAACATACTGCAGTGACACGCAAACACGAAAAATAAACGGTGAATGTCAAAAAGAATAACAATAATAATTGTGGTGCTGTGGAATGGTTTGTGAGGATGGATTCGAGGAGACCTATTCAATCAGCTAAAGCTTGCACTTTGTTGTGCAACACGCAGTGGCTAGGTGCCACTTTGTCTATTTCATTCGATATTCCGTGTTATTTACTTTGCATACTCGTATACACTTCATAATTTTGCTTTCTTCAGTCTTGATTTCACATACTATCGATTTCAAAGATATATAACTGTGTTTCTTTATGATTTGATGACACAAGTGCGATTTGTGTCTATGAAACTGTTTCTCTTTCATTCAATAGGATTATATTAATGATAATAATTTATTTTTGAAAGGTATATCGTAAAATATTAGATGTTTTTAATTGGTTAACATACAGTAACTCACAAAAGTGTTTGTACAGCAATGTTTTTTAAACAAATACAATAATTAACCCATTGGATTACCTATGAAATCTCATGCCCAAAATCCACATCAATGGCGAATTAAGGGCAGTAGAAGTACCCTATGAACAAATCGTTTTGGTTTTTTAAACATGCCTAGAGACTGGCGGACTAAGGAAGTGGAAAGTGGTCTTTTTATAACAACCCTACATAATGGCGGATTAAAGGAAGTGAAAAAATAGCCCTAGATAATGGCAGATTGAGGTTAGTCGAATAGTATATATGATCAACATATTTTTGAATTATTAAAACACCCAAGAGATTGACGGATTCAGGGAAGTGGTCTTTTAAAAAGTAGAAAAGAAAATTCCCTATAGACTGGCGGATTGAGAGAAGCAGAACAGTAATGCTATGACAAACATCTTTTTTAATTTAAATTTTTAAAAACATCCCTAGAGAATGTCGGGCTGAGGGAATAATACATATCACAAATAACCCTAGAGAATGGCGGTTTAAGGGAAGTGGTCTTTTTAGAACAACCCTAGATAATGGCGGATTGAGGTTAGTGGAAATTCTTCTGAAAGGTTAAATCTGCTTGCAGTGAAGGTGCTTACGGTATTTAGCGTGAACCCAGCCCTAGGATTTTCTTGCAATAAATATGTATGTAAAAAGGTATTTCCAAATTCCTAAAATCTGTAAAATTGATAACATTTTGAGCGTGCGAGTCATGTTATCTTGGCAATTTTTAAAAAATCACGCGTTACACGTGTTTTTTTATAACCGGAATTTCGATTAGCGAGATTTTGAATCGTGGTATTTTATTTTATTTTTTAAAACGCGGAATTTTGGTCCACGGGTTTTTTTAATACCTGGTTTTTGAAGAAACGGGATTTTGGTCCACGGGATTATGAAGCATTCCCTATATGTATATTTATAATGATTTTTTAATTGGCTCCTATAACTATTATAAAGACTATAAAAATAATAATAACGAAGAACTGCAATAAATAATGGTTTTATGCATATAAAAGTCTGAAGGTTAAATATGTTTTTATTTTAATCAAATTGCTAAATATTTCGTTAAGTTGAATGAATTTATTGCAATTTGCATCATATTGAAATTTATAGGCCTTATTTAGCATTACTTTTTATTAAAACTGTCATCGACAATACAATGGCAAAAGGCAATGGTGTATGTCTCTTTCGCACTTGAATTCATTATATATTGTCATCATCTTTTCGTTTTCCTGGCGAGTGAATGTTTCACAATTAAAATCTTTATCCGAAATATCAATCCTAATTAGAAGTCCACGCTCGACTTTTCAATCCATTATCGCTAGATATAACAAGACACACGCAATATCGTGGAGTAATGGAGTAAGAAACTTAATAGTTTAGAAATGTATAAGCGCTACAGATGTTGAAAATCTTGCTTTTATAAATAAAGTGTTGGACCAGTATTTTTATATTGATATATAGTGGGCTAATCTTCCTCCAAGTGCACTTAAATGGACTTTTACAATATTTATGTTTTTCAGCAAAATAAAGATATTCTTTAATGAATTTCAGGCTTTTTCTCTTGTACAACACTAGACCGACATAGACCGAAAAGACGCAAATGCTTCTTACCCTTGCATTGCAAGAAGAATGGCCTCTGGACATCTAAAATACCTGATGTAACATAAAATACTTGTGGACTTGATGCCCAGACGTTTATGAGCAGTAATTTGCTGCGAATATTTAATGAACCAAGTATTATACCATAAGTAGAGTGTAGTTATTTTGTTTAATACATTAAAAATAAACTAAAATTAAGATCGATTTATTCAAACATTTGTTAAATAGTAAAAATATATTTTAACGAAATAATTTAAAAACAACTTTGAAAATGGTAAAAAATCGAAAAGAAAACATGAATAACTAAGGAAAAGTAATTAGGATTTAAAAGGAAAATTAAATAAAAACCGAACACCAATCACACTCCATTCCATTTTAAGTAGGTTCGGAAGATAGACACCTAAAATAGAACTTTTTTGGTTTGAGTCTTAGATGAGTTGAGAAGAGGGTGATTTGAATTGGACTAAGCAGACAGAGTCTTTATTGGTTGCATAATTCTTACCGAAGATTTTTTTCAGAAATTTCATTATGGGATTATGGAATTTGACATTATTTCTACTAAAGAGACATTTCCTCCTGCAAAAAGAATGCAACCAGTAATCGCTTCCACAATATCCGTATATGAGTTTAATGGGCCGGAGTATAGTAACCTTTGGGTATAGTGGTGTCTGAATTTTTGGAATAGGGTAAATAATAGAGTGTTTCCAAGTGAATGGATAAGTGGAGGGGATAAAAATGGAAATTAAATATATAAGAGTTCTGGAATACTTGGTTCAATGAAAATTGTATTGAATTTGAAGTAGATTTGATTTGAGCCAACCAGCATTTGATTTGATTTTATTATTATTAATTATTATTTGATTTTATCTGAGCCAAAAGCATTTGATTATTTGGATGTGTTTGTGCCAATATAGAGAAGTTCAGTTATTGGCGAGGGTTGCGACAATTCTCACCGAGCAGCTTTTGACAAAAATACTTTTAGTTTATATGTCAAATATAAAAATGTTGCAACCTTGCTGATTAGTCAGAGAGAACATATCATTTTTAAAGGTCAATACTGAATTGAAGACGAAAATCAAATCACTATACATTTTTTTGTACACCGTATTCTTGATTCTGAATATAATACCGAAATTCGCAAAATATTACAAATAATACACATATTTGAAAATAATACCAAATATTATATATAATTAAAAATATTACGTGAATTACGTAATATTTCGTTATATTATGTTATATTACGTCATATTGCGAACTATTACAGCATATTATTATATGTGGCGTTTTCGTTGCTTGACTCAAATAGTGCAACATTTAAGAATGCAGTCAAAAATATCTGTAGCATGTGTGTTACTCGATTCGAATACAGTGGTTATAAGGCGGTCAAAAAATATCAAAATTAAACAAACGTCAAATAGAATGCTTAAGAGTCCTCGTAAAGCTAATCAAAAACACTGTACAATGATAAATAAAATAACTGTTAAGTCTGTGCACAGCTGACAATGCATAGCCGTGTCGTGTAAATGACAATTGTACAACTGGCAGGCTGCACAAATTGGTTTGACAGCCGTTTGCTCTGACATAGCAAAAAGTGTGCAAGTTTACTTTTGCTGATCCGTATAGGGATGTGCATTGTGCAGCCGGCACCTTAACAGCCACACACATCAGCATCACTAATATAAAAAACCAATCAGGTACGCGAACACTTTACAAAATATTACAAATATTACAATATATTTTCAAATATTAATATCGTAAAATTTCGAAATATTCCATATATTCTTATACTTTTTACACCAGATTACGCGAGTGAACTGGCCTCGATTGATAGATTTTTTAATTTCAATTAATTATTACGAAATCTAACCTATGAAGAAATGTGTATTTTTTATAAGAGCTTTACAAGATATTTGAATCAAAGACAAATATTCTATTGAGTTATAATTGATATTATTATTCAATTACAATATAGAGGATATGCCATGAAATATTTTTCTATGCAAGTCACAATAAATTACTATATCGTGGATGGCAACGGAGTTTGCACGTAGCTGAAATATAAGTGCTTAAAATTTAAAATTCAAAGTGAAGTACTTTTTTTAAAACCTGTTGCATGTGAACCTTAAAAATATGGTCCTGTTGCTCATATTTGTAATCAGTGCAACAAAAGTTAATCAAATTGGGGCAGGGAGCAGCTTACCTATTCGGAAGTTTTATTTTATTTTATAAGATCATCGATAAGATAAAAATAAAGAATTTGTATTTACCATGCTGCAACAAAAAAACTATTTCAACTAAACCAACAATATATGTGTACTTGATGTCATAAACATAACACCGACATAATTTTCAAAATTATGTAATTATGTGTTATGTTGAAACAACAACTCTATGCACGTAAAACATTCAAAATACTTTGGCGCCATGCCAGAAACCTAAAATACTAAACAGGAACCGCACGCACACATAATAAATACGTACATATATAAATACACCTAAATAACCTCATGAAATTGAGATGAGTTTATTTTAGATTATAGATTTTCGGAAAATTGCGCATGTTGGCACCTTTTCCACCTGAAGAGTGAATAATTTTTGGTTTGTTTTTATTGATAATGTTATTACGGAATATTTGTTATATCTCGACTGTTTTATAAGGTAGATTTTTTTGATGTTCATAATTCCGAGTTTAAAAAAATATTACTAAAAATGATATTTCCTTATAAAAACAAAGGCAATAACATTGAAATATACATTTAACCATAACTACAAACAAAATACTTTGTTTATAAATTGCATGCGGATTACGTTGGCCAAGAACCAAGATCCATAAAAACACACAAAGTATAAAATATACATTTTGGTATATTCACTGTAACAGTGTATATATCATACAATGATTCAATGAACCCAATTTCATACAATTTCGAACCCCTTCCTTTCGCGTCCCGTCGCCATCGCTACTCGCATATGTTTTTGCGTTCTTTTATATATATATATATATATAAATATACACACACATCTTCGCATTTTGTTTTAGGGCTTGTGTTGCGCGCGCAGCGCAATGTTTTGTAGGGTGTTTTCATTATAACTTTACACAGCAATTATTTTGGGTACATACATATGTTGAGTATC
>JAAAKO020012679.1:0-17254 GCA_010015015.2 Bolitophila cinerea
ATCGTAGCAAAAAGCTCAGAAAGCTTTCATACTAGAGGTTTCATGACTTTGTCTGAATTACGATCAAACTAGGGAACCATCAATTAAATTCTCCCTCTGGTTATTGACGCCATAAGAGACCGTAAACGCGGACCAAATGTAGTTATTATGATTCTTTATTTAATTTCCATGATGGGATTCAAACTTGGGAACTCAACGCTGACATAAAAAAGTAATTGCGGTGGGCAGAAGAGATGCTTATACTGCCACTATTTAACTTAATAGCCCAATATAAAATGGTAGAAGTAAACGGAAAGAGTTTCTCAAGGATGATTTTAGAAGTGGTATAGGTCCAATACGCCACAGCATACATTTATTCATTTTTTGGCATTTCCCAAAAGACACCTATAACGAGCTTTTTTAAGAAATGAACTGGATTAAGAGCAATGGACACAAATCCTGCTAAAAATGATATTACGAAGACCAAAATCGGATGATCTAAAACAACATGAATTTCGACCTTGATCTAATAATTTTGCGCATTTAGCAAGTGAAAGTTAAAGTGACTGCATATGCCTGTAGCACTTCAATTGAATTGTTGAAAGACATTATCCATCAGTAAGATGGCTGAATCTTGGATTCACCATTACACACCAGAACCCGGAATCAATTAAGTCGAAAAAATAAAGCTTTGCTGCTGTATCCAAAACGTTGTTATTTTTGAAAACAAATTGGATGTGAACTTACGAGTAGGTGTATAACTTAAACTTTGATAATGAGTTGGTATACGAAACTTTGTTGGGACATCCTATTGTTATCTGTGATCTCAGGAATGTGGTGGCCTCGGTGTTTTGGGATTCAATTTCAAAGGTAGCAGTATTACTGGACTGCATTTTTGAGGACTTTAGTTTATCTAAATAAAAAATGGGTGGACAGCGATATGGGTTAAACCAAGAAACCCATTGAAACTTTAAATAAGGTCAGATTAATAACGAAAAGTATCGCAGGGAAAGTTTGAGAAATGTTGGACTTTGTGATATTATAGTTTGAAATCCAATAAAATATCCTTCCTTCAACATAGTTTCGATAACTTAATGAACTGCCCTATTTGCCTTTCTTCTCAAACGTCTTTATATAGAGACGTTTGAGCAGAGGCAAGGGGGGACGATGTTGAGCACTCACGGCGAACGGTCGAATAATCGTTTCGCTGAGTATTCATCGGAACGAGAGGCCAGGTGGTTGGCTTTCGGATGGCTCCTTACTGGATGAAGGGCCTTAGGGACGCATGAGACGTCCGAGGCTTGGTCCGGCGTGAGACCAGCTCTTGTTTTAGTGTTCGGTGTTTTTTATGTAAAGTACGCGTTTTTTTAGTGTTTTTGTTGGCTTTAACTCGGGTCCAATGGAACTCTGGCTGATCATTATTGAGGCAAGTCATATATAAGGTGATTTTAGCCTAAGGCCGCACACCGGGAAATTGCGTACTTTTACTGGCAAGTATTTTATATCTCCAACACAAATGTTTGTAAAAAAAGTTTTTCTATGAATTATTAAGATATAAAAATTTCTTTTTTCAAATATTTTTTTGTTATTGTTGTTGTTTTTTTATTGATATATTGTTTGACAGATTTTAAAGATTAAATGACTTACTTATTGTATTAGGTCTGTATTACACACTCATATTATTTATATTTATTTGCTTATTTAAAGAAATAACATCAATCCCTACAATATCCGACAACGTTATAATCTTTTCTATTTATTTTTTCTTGACACATTTTTTAAAGATATTAATATTAAAAATAAATTGTATATTTATAAAACAATATATTTCTATAATATTATTAAAACACAAGAAAAGGTATATTTATTTGAACATCGGTAACATTTTAAAATATTTTAAATGGTTAGTATTTTAATTAATTTATTTCATCGTTAAATTAACTAAATACACACATTTTTGAAATTATTTTAATTTATTTTTTTATTACCCGGTTCCTTAGCGTTTTTCCTAACTGGAACTAGGAAAGGGGTCTGGACCCGAATAATAGGATTAAACCAGATAAACTGGACCCAAAAAATGGGTCCGAACCCAAAAAAATACTAGATCCGAAAAATGTGACAGGACCCGAAAGATGGGCCGAAATTAAACGATTCACGATATTTCATATGATTATTATGGACCCGAAAAAAAGTTCTGGACCCGAAAAATGTGTCAGGACCCGAAAGAAGGGACCCGAAAAATGGGTCTGTACCCGAAAAACTTTTCTGGACCCGACACATGTGTCAGGACCCTAAAGAAGGGCCGAAATTAAACTGAGACCCATTTCACGATATTTTATATGAGCATTTAATATAAATATTGATTGTATTAATGTTATATTATCCTACCGGATAATGCAAAGCAAAACATTTAAATCAAATATCATACGTCAATAAATGAATAATGACGTCATTATCACATGCATATCACCACCACTTGACTTCGAATCGTCAATCTGTCAAAATACAAAGTTCGAAATTAAAATGTGTATAAATGTGTGTATAATTGCGTATAGAGCCAATGCGAATAAGTCACGTGCGACAACGGACTGCCGACCAATAAAAAACCAGCGTGGAGCACAGAGGAAAAAAAATATTTTTTTTAGTATTCATTGTAGTTATTGAATTTTATTTGCATTTTTGTGAAACATAATATAAGAGTTTATTTAAAAATAGAATTGTTTAGCTATATTATTTTGAGCATGAAAACCTTGGAATTTATGAGATCTAAAAGCCTAGGAATATTTTTTTCTAATTTATAGTGGTAGGTAAAAACCTAATAATAGGCCTATTAATAGGCGTTATAGTAATTATTATAGATTTTGACTAACCGGTTTAAGAAGCCAAACATTTTGTTGAGACCATTCGAGAATACGCTTAAGATCTTGATTAGCTTTATAAACAACTTCACGAAAGTCCACTTAAGCGCAGCTGTACCGTCAGGTAAATCATTAAAAAAGAGAGAAAACAAGAGTGGACCAAGAACTAAACCCTGTATAACTCCATCATTTAGATGATTCAAACTAGATGAAACATTGCTAGAGTTAACAAGTTGGAAACGATTACGTAAATAAGTCCCAATAAGCTGATTTAGAATAATAAATAAATTGATTCTTAAGTTTAAAGAGTAGTAGATTGTGATTAACGTTATAAAAAGCTTTAGTAAAATCAATAAATATCAGAAGGCATGCATGTCTTTTATCCAGATCAATTCAGTAATTTTTAGTAGAGCTGTTATGGTTCTAAAACCAGATTGATTCTGGGTTAGAAAATTATTGTAAAATATAAGGGCATTCATCTGATCACGTATAATACTTATTGGTCTAAAGTCGTTTAAACTTTTTGGTATTGATTTCTAAGCAATTTTCCAATAATAATTAAAAGAGTGATAAAAGGTGTAATAATTGGTGAAAGTTATTTAATAAACTTAATTGGTATACCATCTAAACAAACAGCATTTGATTTAATATTGCAAGTCGCAGCAAACACTTCGTCGGGGAAAGTATTTCTAAAAGAAAAGGTAGTCAGATCAGATCCACAATGATTCATTTCATCTACTAAGCAACCTTCTGTTGATTGATTATTTAATGCAGAGGGTGCAAAATATTATAATAAAAAGTTACAAAAAGAACTGAAATGTATCGTTTAGAATCAAACCGTTGTCTATTCCATTTATATATTTTTTATTTTAACCTTCATTCATTTGGATAACTTTAAATCTTTTTTTGTCGAGTGATTGAAGGTTAAATCTAAATAAACTTTTTAGTAATTAAAAACGAAAAAAAAACATTTTTTTTTAAAAATGGAATAGACACTGGATTGATTCTAAACGACACATAATGCATTATAGGGACAGAAACTATAAAACGCTAGTGGAATAATACTAAATTTATATTCACTTAACACTGATTTAAAATTAAAATTTATGTCCTTGTTTTATTGCAGATTCTGAACGCTTTACCTTACTCAAACGTCCCTACACTGGACGAGTCCTATTCGAGTGTATCCCATCAAATGGCCTTTGCTTACCGTGATACTGAATATTCCGAAGACAATGAACACACAGGAATCAACTTTTCGAAAACGGATGCAATAAACTCTGTCGAAAAGCAGACTCCTGCTACAAATTCTGACCACCTCGAGACCCGTTCCGCTGGAGTAAGTTTAACACATAACCGCACGTAAAGATTATCTTTTTATTATACACTCAGTCTTCTCACTCACTCCCACAACGATAAAAGTATCGGAAAACGCAGCCCGTGCAAAACTCCAAGTTCAAAGTGGTGCGCGAGAATGGAAAGCTGAAAATTGTCTATACATTGAATCTGAATGACACCAATCCCACCCCCTCTGAGTCACAGTCAGGCCTTAAAAATGTCGTTGAAGTGGGCGTTAGAGGTAAGCGAGGTAAAGTATACAAATGATATTGCGGGTTATAATTTGTATAGTACGAGTTGGAAAGTACTGAGGTGAATATAAAATTTGTTATTAAATATAAAATATTGGAATTCATAAATTACGGTGAAAGGTTTTTGTCTTTTTCCCAAAAATACTTCTCCTAAACCGATTCCTCAAATCGTTTCCTAGAGTATCACAAAAATCTCAAAACAATAAATTTTTCATTTTAAATAAAAAAAAAAATTGTAAATAAAATTTTAAAAAACATTTCGATAACAAAATGTATGTTTATTAAAGAACTTGGGGGTTTTGGTATATGGGCAAATGATTTTTGAGGAAGGGTTTTTGGGAAAGTGGTTTGAGAAACTCTTTTTTTGTGTTTTTGGGTAACGTTAATACGATAAAAGTCCTACTACAACACTGTAACAATGCCTAGACATAAGTAATATATAATATATATATATTCTTATATCAGATCATATCCCTTAAAATTTCAGAATCAGACGTTATAACATTTCCAGATCAATTGCCAAAGGGCAACAACAATCCGGCAGACGCTGACTTTCCCAGATGTGCAAATGGTGCCACTTTCTGTGAGAATGTGGACCACTATCCTGAAGATCTCGTCCATAGACTGATCACTAAGCAAGATAACAAGTACTCCAGCCTGTTTAGCAATGATGTTTTGATGCCCGAATTAGCGAATCGTTTCGCTACCAATGACGATGAACAGCGACTGTGTGAAAGTGAGGAGTCACTGGTCTTTCCTAGGTATGGACTAACGCAAGAGAACACATGGAAGTATATTGTGAACCAAGGCAATTTCACGCAGGGCATCCGCGTGGAAATGTGTGGGTACGTGTGTTTTTTTATTTTCAATTTTAAATATTGTTAAATTTGGTTCGTAATTATTATTTTCTTTTTATAGGCAAAACACAGAATGCACGCATGTGAACAGTTTTCCAAATAACTATAGGCCCGAGTGTAAACAGAAATATATTTACCGGGTTTTGCTGGCAATTGACTTGAAAACGAATATAACGTTCGAGGACCGGTTTAAGATACCGTCGTGTTGTGAGTGTGTGTTGAAAAATAAAAACAATTATTTTTAGAGATTTAAATAAAGTTTGTTTTATTATCCTTCAAAATTTCCTATAAGAAACGTTTTAATTAAAACTGGCCTCTGAAATATTTAAAATACGGTCATTATAAAAAAATATAAAATATCCTGCAATTTTTATTTTTGTGACTATTCCGCTTTTTTAATTTATTATAGTGTACAATATGCTTTCAGAATAATTTCATTTTTAATGTGTGTCTAATTTTAGTGTTTTTTTTTCATTATAAAATGTAATTGAATACCTAAGTTATTAATTGATTTTGTTTGTATTACTTCAAAGTTAATAATTAACATTTAAATTTTGCACTCAAGGTTTAAAATAGATCGGACGCAAATTGATGAAATTGGTGTAGTTCTAAATATTTATAAATTTATTTAAATTTTCCATAAATCAATGTAATCATATGTTTTTTTAGACTTAGTTTAATTGGTCTTGCTGCCCGTTTCAATGAACAATTAGTACTTAATATAATTGCATTATCTGCTAATTGTATATATTTTTTTTAGATCTAAGGTGTTTTGAGGAATATCGCAAATATATAAATTAAGTAGATTTGGTGCTAACCAAATGCATCTTGTGTAACGCCCGTATTTATTTCAATAAATTTTGATGCACCATTCCTAGTTTTTACATTAAAAGTTCTTCCCGTTAAATAGATAATTAGGATTATCGTTAATTTAAAACTTACATTTCAATTTTCAAATTAATCCGTTTTTTCAAATCAAAGGCTTTCTCTATAATATCTAAAGTTGCATCCGTACTGTTGGTAGATCTACAAATGTCTACCAATTGTCTTCCAATTTGTATCTTCCAACGATGGCGTTGTTAGAAAAATGATTAGCAGTATAATAGTATATTCCACCTACCAATGAAATTGCAAGATATTTACCAACCTTTTTGAAACTATTAGCAGTACATTTTTGTAGGTTTCGGATGGTGTGCGATCGATTTGGCACCCCATAATTTATTGCCCCACAATTTTCCGTCCGTCCATTCCACTAATCCTCTATATTTAAAATCCATATCTATATATCTATTATATTTATAATGTTATTTTCTATCTTATCTTCGCTAAAATGATATAAATTGAAATTATATAAGATATATAGAGATAAGAATGTAAATATATAGATTTATTTGTATATCTTATTTATTATATTTCTGACATTCCAATTTTTTATTTTTTTTATTTATTTTTTATTATTTATTTTATTTATTTATACATTTTTATTTTCAGCTCATTGGCAGCTTATTTATATTTACAGCCTTACTAACAGTAGGTACATACTGTACGTAGTTTAGTTGTAAGAATGAGCTTAAAATATTTATGAATTTAAATGCGCGCTAACTAAATAGGACCTTAGCGAAGATCTCGTCATTTCCGGAGACTAGAGAACGGAAAAAATTTAAGATACTAAAAAATAAACGTAGAGATACAGAAGAAAAACAATTTTTACACCCGATCAAGATAGCACATAAAAATAGGATTACGAGGACAAAGCGCAACTCCAGGTGTAGAGGAAACTTACCCAATGTGATAACATGCCGCCAAGTTTTTTTTATCACCTAGATCTAATAATTCTTTCTCGCGTATTAATTTTGAGGAATTAAATGCTGAACTTACATTGGCATGATATATGACAAATTAAAAACAATGAAGATAAACTAACTTTTATAATGTAAATACGAGTAATATTACTGTTTTGCTTGGTAAATGTGTACCTTTAAAGAAACTAAAAAAAGTTACAAACAAATTACCATAGTTTTAAGCAGAGTTGGATGTAAAGGCGGTCTAGGCCTGTACAAACCATGATTACTATCTGTAGAGCTTAGAGATTTGTCAAAATGTTGTCAAGACACGGCGAAAGCCAAATACTTTAAACCTAAACTTGGTACATTAATATCTTACTATGGTATATTATTGATCATAATGCGAGATTAATCCTAAACACTTAAGGTCTTGCAATTTTGATGTAAGGGTAATTAACAAACATTTTACCACTACTCCAATTTATGTCACAAAAAATGTGTGCACAAAACGAATTATATTATAGATCAAAAAACAAGCAAAAAAACAATTTTGTTGTATAGGCACAATTTACCCAACAAAATACAAAAAATGTACCTAAAATAATCAAAAAGAATTATAAAACAAACAAAAAACTTTTTTATAACAATTTTTGGTTGACAATAAGGTATTTTTAGACTAAAATTTATTCATGGTTACAAACATTTTTACTTGGCAACAATAATTTATTAATTGTAACAAGAAAATATTTATAGTAACAAAAATATACTTTAAGATCAATATTTGTTTTTAAAAGAATATAAGAATATAGGCTGAATTATTTGGATTATTAAGCTTTTATTTAAGGCCTTTGGCCAAATAACCTGAATAACGGCTCGAACTAAATATTTTGCCAAAGCAGGCATTATTTAGATTCTAAATAAACCTTATTTCAAATAGCCTTATATACAGCTTAAATGTTACTGTAGGGATGAATAATCTCTTGAACATATGCAAGAATCAGACCCGGTGTTTGGACCGGTTATCATCGGAATTTGAAGCTAAATATGGATATTGTCTATGGTAAAAACATGAATAATTCTATTTCTCATTTGAAGTAGTTATTTGGTATTCTTGTTACCTACAGTAAAACTTATTCGCGAACCCTGCGGATCAATACAACTAAAATCTGCCCTAAATTATTTGCATACAAAGATTTTTTATTGAACACCTTTAACTAGGCTTTTCCCAATTTTTTTATACCTAATATAGACCTAATTTGCGGACTAGGAGGAATCGATAGAACTAAATCAACCCTAAATAATTTCAATAAATAAGACCATACCAAACTATGGAGGGAATGGGCTACGCACCTAACTTATACACCATATATTGAATTGTATTTGGTGACAAACATTCTAATGCACTGCTTCGGTTTCTTAACGCTCATGCGCTGGCTCCTCCACTGAGCTGTTTATCCTTGCCTATATCTATAAGGCCCCCTAGTCGAACTGAAGTAACTACTGCAATAGTTACCCTAGCCTCCGGCAATGCTGCCGAAGCAGACAATATCCCGATAGAACTCGTCAAAGAGGATCCGTCACTTTCAACGGAGATCCTGCCCCCCATGCTGGTTCAAGCATGAGAGGACGAATCGTTAAACTGCCCACAAAGGGCGACTTGGGCAGTTGCAATAACTGGAGAGGTATTTGTCTGCTGACCGTGGTCTACAAGATCCTGGCAAAGATTATTCTCTCAAGGGTACAGTTCCATAACGAAAGAACCCTGCGACGCCAACGAGCATGGTTCCGAACAGGGTATTCGTGCATAGATCACATAAATACCCTAAGGATCGTTATGGAACAATCAACCGAGTACAGGTCCCCGGTGTATGCAATGTTCGTCGATTTCGAAAAAGATTTTGATAGCGTCGACAGAACAACCATTTGACAGGCACTACATCGCCGGGGTGTATCCTCAAGGATAATCAGCATCATGAAAGAGATGTATACAGGATCTTCTTGTCGCGTCTTACATAACGGCCAACTCTCGGAGAGCTTTGTCGTGAATAATGGAGTGCGGCAAGGGTGTCTTCTCTCGCCACTGCTATTTATCGCAGTTCTAGATGACGTTCTTCTTGTAGATACGCTAAGTACTAGAGGTCGCGGAATTCAATAGGGGTTGTACGACACCTTACAAGACCTTGAATACGCTGAAGATGCTTCCTTCTAGCCCATCGTTACGAAGATGCTGACTCAATACTGCAGAACCTTCAATCTTGTGCAAGCCTTATTACAAAATAAAAAAAAAATTGTTTCTGAAAACATATGCGCACGTTTGCGTGAATTTTACCAAAGAATCTAAAAAACTGCCCATTGAAAAAAACAGGTTTTTTAGGTCCTTAATACAGAAAACCTCAAAAAGCTCAACTTCCTTATTAAACCAACCAACCTGAAGAACAGCAAAGCCTGAATATTTTGTCAATAGGGCATTCTTCATCTCTAGACCAATTTTAGTTGAATGATTCTTATTTCCCTTAGACTGATACATCTTGAATGTTTCCTGGGATTTACTTTCATTTGAGAGCAAACATTTTTTTTAATAATTAAGTTTCTATAGATACAAAATATTAATTATGTAAGGATCAGAGCCATAATTCAGACCGGGTACCGTCGGCACTTGAAAATATTGGTATACCCATAACCATATACGAAGAAGTTAAATTATTATAAAAAAAAAAGAAATACATGGTATTTTTATTTTAAAATTGACAAAACATTTCCTGTGGGAAGGGGGCATGTCCCCATCTCTCCTCCTGGATCCGTCAGTGCTTGAGACGGATCTTGGGCATAAGATAGCCGCTGGTGGTCTCCAATACAGTTCTATGGAGACGTACCCATCAAGATCCCTTCTCAACGCAAGTTAGACGTAGAAAATGGAAGTGGATCGGTCAAGCAAGGCAGTCGTGGTAGAGATCGACCGAAGGGAACTTGGAGGAGAAAAGTTTCTAGAGAGTTGGCACAAAGTGGAACTAGTTGGCTGGCAATGAAAGCCTGGCCACCAACATGAATCAGTTTCGAACCTTTGCGTGTGCCGTATGTCCCTCCCAGTGATAAAAGGACATTATATATATATATATATACTATAAAAAAACAATGTCATTATTTTTTAAATGCATATATTCAATTGTAATCCCATTTCTGTATGATATTACAGACATCAGACAAAAGTCCTTCGTCACAAATTAAATTCTACATAATATCCTAAACAATAATACTATTTTAAATAATCATAATCTGCAAGTATATGCTTGCCACTAAATCACTAAAAAAAACTAAATCTATTAAGCGTATATATTAAATGTGTGCACTTTTCCGGCAATATAATTTACGATAGCTCCTCCGTTCCGTTCGGACACGGATAAAAAACAATAAAACTAACATAATTCATAGTATATGTTAGTGCAGGTGCGTAATCGCTCGTAAATAAACCACACTGTCACGGTTTTTATAGGAGTACGCGCGCTGGTCAACTTCCTGTCGGCGCAGTATTCAACACTGACAGACAGAGAGAAATAGCGAGCGAGTGTATTTCCTCTTACACTTTCACTCTTTAAATTTCAATATTAAGAGCAAACTCAACTAAATTTGAAAAATCCTCATTCTGTGTGTATGGGCAGGTGTAAGGGAGAGTGGAGTTTGTTCTGTCGGGGTGTTTTTAAATTAAATTATTTTTATCTACGAATAGTAACCACTGATGCCGAATTCATCGTTGTGATGGCGCATCGTGAGCTTGCAGCGACAACATGATGGCAGCCGAAAGTTTGCCTTTACCGTTTCACCGTTCTCGTCGATGGCCATCATCTCACGGTACAGATACACCTGTTCGCACTCACTGCGGTACATGTTCGGGAAGTGTTTTGACATCAGGCACTTTCCGTTAGGTCTGTATATGAAAATAGTAAAAATCTTGATTAGAAAACTGGCCTAAGAGTATTAAATTTTTAATATAACATTATATATACTTACACACAACGCTCAATGCGTACGCCCTGTCGGTACTTGGGCTGATTGATAATGTACATCCAGGTATTGTCGACTGTGACGCCAAGGTTTGGATAGATAATAAACTCATCACTGGCACAGAACGACACCTCGTTGTTGGTCTCGAGGTCAAGGTCATCACCATCAAATCTTGATTCCACTTTTGGTGCAGCTCTTACGATCTCATCAGCTCCACGAAACTCAATGCGCTCCTCTGCCTTGCTTAGCATATCCTCAACATGCTTGGCTGGATAACTTGCCACGTCCACACAGAATGTTTCACCCTGTGCGCACTTTGGCTCGTACTTCTTGATAACTGGCAAGAACGATTGATCACCTGAAGGCTTCTTTTGTACCCTTGGCAATTCTCGTATTTCGTGATTTGGCTTTAATTCTTTCGACCTTGGCTTCGGATGACTAATCTGGGATGCATCGAGTTTAAATGATTTACTAAAACGATGAACCTTTGTGAGTTTACACTGGCAACATGATGGAAGTTTAAACATCGTTTGTACGGTGTTTCCATTACTGTCCAGTGCCAACAATTGTCTGTGGATGTACTGTTGTTCGCATCGTGTTTCCACGTGTATCGGAAAGTTCCCTGTGAAGCTACACTGTTTATTCTGAGTGCACATACTGACGCGTACGCCTTGCGTGTAATTCTGCTGGTTTATAATGTAGGCCCACTTGTTGTGAGTGGTCAATCCAAGTTTAGGATAGATCAGGACTTCGTTGCAATCGCAGAGTAGCATATCAGGCTCGTCGCCAAAGCGAGCCTCAAACTCTTGTTCGGATGGTACAAGATCTGCACCAAAGATACCCTCGAACTTGACGGTACTGCCGCTGAGAATAGATTCGACCAATTCGGACGGGTACTCGTCTACGTATTCACAAAATGTTGTGCCCTGCGCACACTTGGGTGCCTGTTCGATGGGCAAAACAAATGCTGGATGGGTGTCACCGTAAAATACATCAGTGTCTATAACAAAGGGATTGTAAAAAAAAATATATGCATTTTGGATAGACGGTTCGGTTATAATATTCACTTACCTCGTTTACTTCGCAGGGCATTTTCTAAGCTACGGCCAGAAGCAGTTATTCTGTTATTCGGAATTCCATTCGCGATCTGTGAAAAATCACGTCAAATTAAAACTAAGTAAATATTCAATATAATTTGTATAATCCGTGTGCTTAACAGATCCCATTAATACGCACAGGTTAATACATTTAAAACGTTTATAAGCGGCACGTTCCGCTGCGGTTAAATTCTAATTATTATACATTGCTGCAATTTTAAATAAATAAATAAATGATTACTTTTTTTGTGATGGTTTTCCACTGTGAATTTATGCAAACGCACCTGCATATAAATTAACCACACCAAATTTATGTATGTTTAAGAGATTATTTGATTGACACACGAGCAATTTAGTAAAATATATAAAATTTATTTTATATATTCATTTTTGAGATGACACACATACGTTAAAGGACATACCTTGGTTACAGCGATAATCTCCAGGAGAATTATAATCCAAACACTTTGTGGTTTCGGTGTGAAAAACATGATTGACTTATAAATTGAGTTCGAATATGATTTTTGTATTTTTGATTA
The DNA here is from genome assembly GCA_010015015.2 of Bolitophila cinerea. Taxonomy (NCBI): domain Eukaryota; kingdom Metazoa; phylum Arthropoda; class Insecta; order Diptera; family Mycetophilidae; genus Bolitophila; species Bolitophila cinerea. The sequence continues at coordinate 12,703 of JAAAKO020012679.1, forward strand.
TGCACCACTTTGTATGACACTTTTGAGACGGTACAGTTAACGGAAATTTGTACCACTGTTCTGATAAGTACGACAATGACGACAACGATGGCGACTGACGAAGAGATACTGACACTCCTGGACCGACCACTATAAACGCTCACTCGATCGCAGGCCAAATAGTCAAGGGCCATAAACACACTGCACTTTATAAAGAACGGGATCAAACAGTATCGAGTGCAGGTGCAAGTGAGACCAATATATACTATGTACGTATATATGTACCTCTATATGATATACGACCTAATTAAATGTATTGTATAGTTAGTACAGTTTTTGTACAGAGTGCGATTTTAGAAATGGGCGTTCTTTTGTGTACTTGAAATTAAACAATAAGCGCGTTTATTCTTCTAGATTTAAATATTTTTTCTTTCGTACATTTCCTTTATTTTCGTTTGCTTGTTGATTGAATTCTTTAGTATTTTTATAATTCCCAACTTTTAAATAAATAATTAATAAAGTAATGTAATTTGATTTACTAAATTAAATGTATATAAAGGATTATAGGTCATGTGTTAAAATGCAAACATTTCAAATTTTCGGTTTATTCGCTCCAAGGGATTAAACTCAAATCACTAATACATGCATTACAATTCCTTAATTTCATTTGAATAAATATTATATATATAAGTTAATAACAATTTCAGAAAAGAATTGATTTGATAGAACTACCATATATATATATATTTTTTATTATTAGTTCAAGAAAAAAATGACTATACTTTTAGCTAGATTATATGAATGAATAAATATAGGATTCAACCCTTTCATACATACGTAATAATAAATTTAATTATTTTAATTTATTTTGGTCATTCAATTTAATTGAATTAAACGAAATATACAAAAACTCTAGGAAAAGTTTGAGTTGTCAAAAGATTAACAAAAAATAAATAATTTACAAGAAGTAAAGATTTGTTATTAAAAATTTGAGTTTTTTATTCATTCAAGACGATCTTATAAGAAAGGGTGTCAGCTGGGCAAAGTGGGCGCTTTATCTCGTATGTTTTTGCAGTAGCTGACGGATATTGAGTCAAGAAACAAATTTTGCTTCTGGCCACGTCGAATTAGTTAAAAATCATACAAATCAAAAGTTTTAAAATATATTGTGATTGTGGGTCAAAAACGATACCGAATGAGTTAAGACAGATTTTTATCAAGAAAAAATGTATTAGTTCGTAGTATTACGATACTAGAGTTATGATTCCAAAGTCATTACAATATCAGCTCTTAAGAAAACTACAAATACCTCATGAAAGAGTTATCCTTGGTTGCAAGATCATATTACGTAGCACGTAAATAATAAAATAAATGTACAACAACAAACATCTTCTTTCTTTAACTTATCCTATCTTATCCTTTTTTTAAACAAAAACATAATGCGAAGAAGATTGAAAAAAGAATTGGTGTGATTTTTACAAGGTATATTTTTCCTGTCATTGTTATTCATGCAAAAAGTACAGCTGCATACATTCAGATCAATTGCGAGTGTCGAAAATGAATGAGTTTCATCATCCAAGATAGGATAAGAAATATTCAAAGAATGTAATAATGATAAAGTTTTTCTCCAAAGCCCAGTACAATGTCCAAATCCAAATCCATTGGGTCAAAGTTTGTGTCAAAAGATTTCTACACCTTAATTAGTTTATATTGAAGTTTGTCGGTCAGAAAGAACATATAACATTCATTCGTGACGGATCATTTGGAAGCTTTCTGGTTCTGATCAAAGTTATATTTTTTTGGGCACAATATGTTTTTTTTATTTTAACATAAATGTAATGTGTTTTAAAAGTAGCGTAAAATATATGGTTTATTACATTTTTTACTAAAACATGTATATCACCGAAACTTTCTTTTAAAGTGTCAAAACATTTTAAACAAAAAACCTAACATTTATTTTGATAAATGTTTAAGCTGGATAATAGATACAATGAGTTACTGTATAATTTTTAAAACTGACGACCACTGGTATCAGAATGGAGCAATATATTTTAGATAGTATACTGTCTGGCAATATATTAGTAACGTACGTTTTGGTTCGCGTTATCCCTATTTATAATAGAAGAAGTTTAAAATGTGTAGGGTTCTAAATCTTCAAAAAACCAAACTCATAAAAGTAGCGCAGTATATGTCTATCTAATTATTAATAAATATATTAAATCACCAATTTACAATGTTTATAATAAAAATAAAAAATCTATCATCGCCTCCATTGAAACATCGATCGGGAAAATCTAAATTTCGGAGTCAATAACCACACCACAGGCGTCTAACCACCAACCATCATCATCACTATCGACTTAAGAAGTTAATATACTAGTGGCAATTAATATAAGCACACGAGTTTTAGCGACGAGATTTCGCGGAAAAACCCAGTGTTGGACTCAGCGTTGACTTCAGCTTGACTTCACCTGGCATAAATGGCGTTTCCAAAAATTATATCTTTGAGTTACATTTTTTTTAAACGGTACAATCATAAATGTTCTCGTTCATACAGATTGCCAGGGGAATATCCCCCATTTACTAAAATTATTTATATTTCGTTCGTATTACTTAATATTACTGTTTCACTTGTCTGCATAATCATTGTTTCTATATCTTCTTATGAAAGTAATAAAATGTAATCCACTTTGCATTCAAATAGAATCATTTTTATATTTTGAGTTTACAAGTGCACCTTTTTAAAATATGTATAACCGTTCAAACGCATTCTTCTTTAAATAATAAACTGCGCATTTTCTTCCTCAACATTTATGACCATCTCGAGATTTATTATGTGCTGATCATAATTTTTGGCGACACAAATCCCATAGCGCACACGCCCCCAGCGTTTACCTTCGGTTTTATTAGGTAGATGTGGCGCGCGCGTTTTGACCCTTATGGGTGCTAAGCCGCTGCCGGGTGCATTGTATGGTTTTAACTATGCACTTTGTTGTGGTCGTATATTTGTTTACTCATAGCAAATGCACTTGAGCACACCTTTAATTTATTGCAGCCTCTAATATTATAGCGTCGCATAATGTCGCATAAAGTATGTACATTCTAAAATAAATTGGAATACATTTTACTAACCGCTAGGCAGATTTACGTACAATTCTTTTGTAAATTGTATTTTATTTATATTGCAGCCCAATATCCTTATATTGATTATGTAGCGAGGATAGAAGTTAAAAGTTATACATTAATAGTGCTAAAGCTAAGACAGATAATACATCCTTATTAAAAGATACATTTTATGTCTTTATTATTTTTTAAACAAATGAAAGAATCTATATAATTCTAAATTGTATATTTTCGGTAGAAAAGGTCTTTATTAAAATAATGGTTGCTAACAGAAAAAAACCGTCAAACGTTGTCGTGCAACAAAAAAATATTTTCACAAAAAAGCACATCGATACAAATTTAAAAATGTAATGTACAATAATAAAAGAAATAAGTTAAAATTAAAAGGTTTATCTGCCTATTTAAATATTATTTTAAAATTTTAAAATTACGCTGCTAAAATTATATATTTGAGCAGATTTAAATAAATAAAAATGCAACTAAAGATTATAAAAAGTGCAAAACAAAAATATTGCCTTGATAAAAATAAAAAATAAAAATTCTTAAAGATTAAAATATATAGAAAAAAATGAAGATAAATAGAGGACTTTTTTAAATATTTGTTTTTTGTACCTTTATATTTTTTCAAAGGCGCACATTTTTTTTTGTTACTAAACTATATTTTATTAAAAACAATATATAATTTATAGATGAAGATTTGATATATTCATTGGTAATATTGGCTATAAATATTTCAAAGTTATTAGGTTCATTAAATTTATAATTTCTAAATCTAAAAAATTCAAAACTATAAATGTTTCAACCATTAAGATTAGTATTATTTTTAAGTTGAAATCTTAACTATATTTTCATAAAAAAAATATCCAAAATTAAATATTTACAATACATTTAAATAAATGTTTTTCAAAATTTAAAATAAAAGTTTTCAATATTATCGCTGCTCACAGAAGATTGCGCTTTACTTTTCCGTTTCTCGCATATTTTCACAAACACCTTTCTTTTAAATTCAAAATTATGTGTTCTTAAATTAATATTTGTGATTGCGCTCAGGAATAAAATTGTATGTTCACATATAAGAACATTTATTTAAAAAAATTGTGCGCAGAATAATTAAAAAAAAAAACAATAAAACAGCGAAGGTATTTTTTAACAATATTAAAAAAGTCCCATACAAACGAGTCTACTTACATAGTTTTAGCAGGTTCAGATAACTGGAAGTGGGTTAAAATGGTTTCGAAAAATTTATCTACGGTGCTAACTGAAGTTATGAGAAAGATTTTATAATCCTTTATTTATTAAAAATCTAAATCTGATTATGTGTAATATTAATAACCACAGGCACAATTATAAAAATGGCATATGTTTTTTTTTTGGTTTTGATATCAATAAATAAATTAATTTCTTTTCGCTTTTTCTATAGAAAATCTTTTATCGTTTTTCTATAGAAAAT
>JAAAKO020012690.1:0-17252 GCA_010015015.2 Bolitophila cinerea
TACTACGGTAGACTGTGTAGTTAGTGTGTACTAATCTTCTTTGAATCATTTCTTGATTGCTATCAAAAGCTTTTATGTTTATTCCATCGTCACATATACTTAAAATATATAAAATATATTATAAAACATTGAATTTTATATACTAAAGCTACTTTTCCACAAACTTAGCCAATTACACGCATTTCCAAGAAGAAAACTCGTATAAACAGTTAAAATTATCAAATAAAAGAGCAAAGAAAATACCATTTGCGCTTTTCTCAATTCAAAGCGTGTGCAATGTGTAATTTTTCTTTTATATAATATACTACATTTTTGTATGTTATATTCATGTATATATATATATATACCAAATAATTACATATAATTCAACTCTGTAATTTCTATATTTTAAATTACAGACATGGACTGATGAACTGATGCGACTGGCGTACAACACATCCCAGCACAACGGACCGACAACGAGATTTCTCCAGAAGGTGCATACAAAACTTATTTTACCCGTCGACAAAACGGGCAAGCTGCTCGTCAAGAAGTAAGTATATCCATATATAAGAAATAATATATATTATTTTATACACTTTTTAAAGAGGCAATCTACTCGTCTTCCAATTTAATTGTAAAACTCTATCCAGAATAAGTATATGTATTATTTTAGACGTCATTCATTCGAGAAACATTTGTAGAAAAAAGAAACCGGCTGCCGAATATATATCTCTATTAAATATATATGTACAATCGTTATTTTCACGTTATCAACACTCTGAGGAGCACCTGGAACGCGTCGACTCTAATCAATGCGTCAACACCGCGCAGTTGTGCCGCCATGCGCTCTTCACTCCTCTGTGTCTGTAATCACTCCTAATTACTGATTAATTTGACGGCTGCGCTAGGGCTTTTAATTAGCTATATCTCGCGCATGCCACACACACACACACTGTCTCGTTTATTGTGCGGAAGCGGAAATCGTGTTGCCACCCCCACGCACGTATACACACACGCTCCTGTCGCACCTGACATTTGTTATGTGGCTCGTGTTTTGGTCGTTGTGTCAAATTAAATCTCTGCTTCATAGAAATACGTTCGAGGACGGATAAATTAATCAGTGTAGCTTAAACAATACAAATACTATATGTATATATAATCGAAAATAAAATCATTGAGATTACATTATATAGTCCTTATTTTACAATTGAAATCTGGTCTTTTCTCATTTCTCCAAAACAGACACTCACCACAAATCACAAGATTCGCTTTTGGGTGTCTGCAAATCCTCGGTGATTACGTCATAGAGTAAACATTAAATTCGATAATGGTCGTCTTTCAAAAGCGTTACAAACGACCCTTATGTAATGTGCGAGTAGGTAAGCCTGAAAGGACGATATATTTGGAAATTAAGCTCTGCCCCGGGCATAGTAGAAAATTCCATTGGTGCCATATATTGTGTCCTTTATATGGGGACCGCTTGCTCGACCCGATTCGTGTGGTCGCATCTTGAAATCGACCCGTCCTTTTGAGTTACAGTACAATACACGTGTAATACATAGTAATCGGAGCTGACAGCAGTCAAATACCATAGTATTATAAGAGCTTTTGCATTTTATTTGATTGAATCGATTTTGTATGACAAATATATAATTTACTATTATACTTGCGAGAGACACAAAGCACGAATTTACCATTTTAATAGTAATTCAAATAAACTCTACAATATATCGATCCTCTGCTCACCACAATCAACCCACGCGCACACATACATACAGCGTTATTTTTACACACATATATATACATATATTTATATATATTTAGAGATATATATATATATATTTAGAGAAATACAACGAATTTGTCCTGCATGCGCAAAAAGCTCGCGCAAGCTCGTTCGCTGTTCCTCGTTTGTACATAGTTTGGATTTATTTTTGTATATGCAAAGTAGCGGTTGACGCTAATGTCTGAAACCGTCAGTCTGATGTGTGTTCAGTGTGTTGCCAACGGGCGGGATTGTTTATTTACACGGAGAGTTCTACACGCTAATTCGGTTATATTCGTATAGTTGTTATATGTGCGCGAGTTTGGGTGGTTTCTCCCAGTGGGTATTATTCGTATTAACCCTCAACCTCGCGTTTGCTCGTTGTGCGCTTTGTGATCGTCACCAACACACACAAATTTCATGCGTGGTCGTGCTCACCTCCGGGCATATGTACACACACACACGCGCAAATACACAAATACACAAAAACACACATTCACATATTACACCGACCATAATTTGCGTTGCTACATATAGCTGTAGCAAGTCTAGGTGCCCGTCGGCAGGACTGGCAAACAAAATGCGTTATGAATAAATCAGTCTCATGCTGGCACACAAACAAAGTTCAGTATTAATTTGTAAGGGCAAATATTAATTACATTTTAATAAAAAATATTTTGCCTAAGTCATCTATCAGGACATTGCAATGATATTTTTTCAAAATTAAATAATAATATTTTTTGGGTTATCAAATACAAAAATCTGAAATATATTTTGTAGACCAAAAGTTTTTTGTAAGCAAAATTAAAATGGGTAATTTTATGTTTTTTGTGCACATTTTAGAGCTTTTAGACAGTACAGACATAAACGAATTTTCTATGCATATTTGTGTACTTATTTTTACCAAAAGCCAATTACATGTTTTTTCTTCTTCCTTTATATTTCGATATTTTAAAAATCGTAATTCAAGTACATTTTTGAATAAATGTTTGATTAAAAAAAACACTAAAAGTGTGTGGTTGGTTAAATTTTATATTAAATTGCATTTAGTTAGGAATTATAAATAAATAGCCAATCTATCTTCAATAAATATGTTGATTTTTTTTAAATAATGATAAAATAAGTATTATAAAATTGAATGGCATCAATAACTTATTTTTTTCTAAAAGTGTTGGTAGTGTATTTTCGCTCTAAGCAAACTGCATTTTTAAAATTTAAATAACTTTATGAACGTCTAGGTTTAAATAATATGAATGTTTAAAAAATAAATAATATTACTGTTAGTATATTATATATTACAAATTAAGGAAAACATACTTTACAATAGATATTTTGGTGTTTGAAAATTAGCGTGGAAGACTTGTCTTAAAATGTATGGAAATTTATAAGTTGGTCCTAAATTATTTTACGGCGCTAGCTAAAATTAACGTGACTCCAATCTAACTCGAAACGATTCAACTTTTCAGTGTAATCAAAGCGCTGGCCACCACCAAGGACGATCGCAGGCGTGTCGAGAAGGCTCTGAACTCTTCGGGCATGGCCTCTGGCAAGGCCGACACAATTCCGCTATCCAGTTTTACGTTCGACGACTTTTTTACACTGTACAAGAATCTAATGCAACGCACCGAAATGGAAAAGGTGTTTGACGAAGTGTGAGTATTTTAATTAATTCAATATTGTGTACCATTATTATAACATAAAATATTTATTTTTTCTCGCCAGCGTTGGATCGGGCAAGCGCAAGATTATGACGGTCGAAAAGCTTGTAGATTTCCTGAACAAAACCCAACGCGATCCACGACTGAACGAGATACTACATCCATACGCAAATTCGGCACGTGCCAAGGAGCTAATCGATCAGTACGAGCCAAACAAGTTCAATGCACTAAAGGGTCAGTTCACCTTTGACGGATTCATGAGGTTTGTGAAAACTATATTTTTTATTATATAATGTTACATACTGTATAATATATAGCTAGAAGCTATACTATAGTTACGATGTGGTATTGTATGTTACGTAAATTGTGTGGTTTGCTGTATGTTTCGTATTTACACGATTTTGTGGATTTCACAATGCACTATATGTGTTGCGCTTTTATATATAGATCTATATTACGACGCGCATAATTTAATATGTATTTTTCGAACATATTTCGGTAAAAACTTTCAATGGTATTTTTTGTGTATTTTTCAGATACATTTAATAGAAATAATTTATGAGTTGAATCATCTTTATTGTTATTTATTATCGTATTTATTTAAAGAGCAGCATATTCTTGAGAAATATTTTAACCTCTTGCAGATTTTGTTGTAACAAATCACAGCAATTAAACAATATGAAAATCATTATACAATTTTGTATAAAAACCAAAGTGCAATGGGTTTAATTAAAAATCCAGAGCGCACATAATTCCAACCACACACCATAACATTTCTATTGCGACCGTATCGCTGGTTTATAGTTAAATTTCGCCTAGTTTTAAATGTCAATTTTCCTAACGACCACATTGTCATTCTAAATATATTTTGTACTCACCAAACCGCATCGTGACGCGGATGCACATAAACTTTAACTGCAAATAGCTTTTGAAATGTAATTCCATGTAAGCCAAAACGCTCACACAGGTGAGGTCACGAATATGTAAGCAGAACTCTGTTGTCACGACACAATTACAGGATCATCCCGAGAGCATGCTCAAATATAAATAATGTCACTTTCATTTATATATAATGTTTGTTGTTCCCGCAGATATTTGATGTCCGAGGATAATCCAATTATGGCACCTAGTAAATTAGATCTGTGCGACGACATGGAGCATCCGCTGGCCCATTATTTCATCAATTCGTCGCACAACACGTATTTGACTGGACACCAATTGACTGGCAAAAGTTCCGTGGAAATTTATCGACAGTGCTTGCTGGCGGGTTGCAGGTAAGACACATGCCACACACACACTCACACACACATATCCCAGATCCACAAATACAGAGCACAAGACATTGTATTTTATTCAGTATAATAGGGATGACCCATTTTCTTGCGGGCGCACACAAACTTTTACCAATTTATCGTTTTTCTTTTATTACCTCATGTTTGTTTTCTATATGTGTAGCGTATGTTTTCTTACCGCGGTAACTTACGTTCACATTTGCACAAAGTAAAAGCATTATTATTATTGTAATGGGTTTTCCAGCACACACACATACACATAGAGAAAACGCGCAGACGGTGCCACATTAATTCGTTTGTTTTCGCTGTTTTCGTGAGCGGACTAATTTTGTTTATCGTTTGGACTAATGCGCGCCCGCGTCTTTGTATGTTGAGTAAATTATATACTATTCTTCATAGTATATACATTTGTACCTGCGAGGTAGAAATATATTATTGTTTATACTATATTTACTATATACACTATAAAACCCACACTAATCTGTTTTCGGTGTGCCCGTATTTAGGTGTGTAGAACTAGACTTTTGGAATGGGCGTGCCGAAGAGCCCGTCATTCTGCACGGATACACGTTCGTGCCCGACATACCCGCCAAAGAAGTACTAGAAGCGATTGCCGAGAGTGCATTTAAAACTTCTGATTTTCCTGTGATATTAAGTTTCGAGAACCACTGCAATCCGAGGCAACAAGTACGTATTATACTAAACAGTTATGGTAATATTCCTATTTATATATATACATTTATACATAATATATTATCTAAAATAAATTTAGTACATATATCCGTCCGTACAAAGTAGTTATGGGCACGCGATTTACACACTGCGACACACAAAGCACCCTCGAAAAGCTTATTAGTAATTTATACGGTGCTTTGAACAAAACGAAGTGGGGTGTGGTGGCGTATATGCGTTTTTATCGAGTGTCCCTTTTGAAAGTTTAGCGTGTGCCAGCGCAACATAAAAGTTATTGTTTTAAATTGAAAATTAATGCGCTCTCAGAGGACAGGGAGGTAATGAAATTTAATACCGACGCTGGCGCGTGGCTCCGCCTGTGTAGTTGTAATTTGTAACAAAGTGTCGCTTTCATGCTATACACATTGAATAATATATGCAGGTATTTTACATTCATTAGTAATTTCCTTTTAGTATGTGCCACGCCGAACTCATGCGATGCTAAACGTGTATGTCCAAAAGCTGAGTATGATTATGAGCTTTTTGTAAAGTATCGGTTTTGAAGATTTATAGAAATTGTGTAAACTTGTATTGTCATGAATTTTGTGGGATTTAAAAGAAAATAATTATGGAGGCACTAATAATGGCCCTCAAATGATAATAAAAATATAATATCAAATCTAATCGCCTGAAAAATATGCAACCATAATTTTGAGATATATTTCTATTTTATTTGTGATATTCGGAGCACTACATATATTCAAATATGCATAGAATTTATTTAACCCTCACCATGCATTTTAAGACAATTATGCCCAGACGCAATATAATTATTAAATATTTGAGGTGTTCTTTAAAATATCAAGATAAAATATTGAAAATAATTTATTTTATTGCGATAACTCGCGATATATGTAAAAATATTACTAAAACGTAATACGATTGTAGTGTAATTTATCCAAATGACATAATTTGGACATAAACAGAAATACGTTAAATTTAAAGGCGAGAACTTGGATTTGCCTCTTATTATGTTGAATGTATGTATATATATATATGATCGGGACTCATTTAAATTAATGTAATTTTTTAAGCACACGTCGGATTTATTTGGGCTCGTTGAATAGACCTTTTAGGGGAGGTACCAACTTCCCCAGTGGGGCCGTTGTCTTTAAGCATAAATTCGAAAATGAGCAAAATAAATTATTTTAGACAATTGTAATTTCGTATAAATAGGTGTTACTAAAATGTACCAAAACCAAAACAAGCTAAAAACAAGAACAAAAAGCAAACTTCGAAGTGCTTTAACTCGGATCCTATGATTAGTTATGTGGTTTAAGCCTTTCATTTTAGGTCACTTCTATAGGAAAAAACTACAATATAATATATTTACTGTCTACTTGATTTTTTTTTAATAAAAAATATTATATAGAAAAAAATATTTTATTTTTATTTTTTATCAGTTTTTTTGTTCTTTTTTCTTTTAAAAAAACACTTTCATACCATAATCTAACCAAAATATTCGATAACAATTATTTGTATTTTCAGGCCAAAATTGCAAACTATTGCCGTGATATATTTGGCGACATGTTATTAGATAAGTCTATAGATTCGCATCCGCTTGAGCCAAACATGGAGCTTCCTCCGCCCTCTTATCTGAAGCGTAAAATCATTATAAAAAACAAGAAGAAGCATCACCACCACCATCATCACCACCACCACAAGAAGGGTGCCAACGCCATTCCGGTGCCACCGACCACAGCGGTTACGCTCACACCCACCTCCAATCACTCTGGTTCAGGTAAGTTTATGTGTAAACTATAGTAAACTAATATAACTTTGATAATATATGCTTATAGTTAACACATCAAACCAACATCAACATTCAACCGAGGACGAAACACCCACAAACAACGGAGATGTTATGCACCATGCGCCCCCGTTGCAAGTATGTTTCTAAGATATACAAATATATATATATACATATTATGGAAATTATTTTGTTAGTTAGTTTTAGACGCAGACAAAGTTTCGCTTTTAGGAATATATGCAAATGCATATGTTTGCGTACTGAGTCGATATTATTTTGACGTGGTTGTCGGTAGACCGTATTTTAAATCATAAATATTGATCTATTTTGCGGTGGATGCGTATTTGTGTGGTGGTGATTTTGCGGAAAATATTGAAATATAATTAATAATTCAACATTAATTATAAAAACATGTCTTTTAGAGAAATTAATATGAAAATCTCAGAGAAGTAATGCAGGGAAATTGTAAATGTATATAACATCAATATAATACTATATATTAATAACAAAACTTTATGATACACAGCAAATTCGTCAAAGTTCCAAAGAAAGTACGGGCTCCTCGGACACAGACAGCTCAAGCGAGGACGAGTCCGGCCCGGTCGGTGCGGTGCCCGTGCCCACCGCTGGCGTCATTCAGCCCGACAAGGTGGCTCAGGCCAAAGAGACTGAAGCCGGTGCCGAGATCTCGGCACTGGTCAACTACGTACAGCCGGTGCACTTTAGCAGTTTTGAGAACTCTGAGAGTAAGTTAATCTCGACAGTACAATGGGCCCTTTTCTGGTGGCCTGCGTTCTGCACTAGTCTCTGTGAGACGGTCACCTATAAGCTCAAATTTATCTCTACCTCCTTCATCTAAATTTGTATTATTCATCACAGAAAAAAACCGATGCTACGAAATGTCGTCGTTTGATGAAAAGCAGGCCACCACCCTGCTTAAGGAACGTCCAATTGAGTTTGTAAACTACAATAAGCATCAACTGTCGCGGGTCTATCCCGCCGGGACTCGCTTTGATAGTTCGAATTTTATGCCACAGGTATATTACAAAAGTCTCCTTTTAGTAATCATTAAAAGTGTCTGACAAACTCATAATTTTATAGCTTTTCTGGAACGCCGGTTGCCAATTGGTAGCGCTAAACTATCAAACCTTGGATCTAGCCATGCAATTAAATTTAGGCATTTTCGAGTACAATCAACGCTGTGGCTTTCTGCTGAAGCCAGAGTTTATGCGACGCAAGGATCGTCGACTGGATCCGTTTGCTGAGAGCACGGTATGACTGCCAAAAATAGACCTAAACATATTTATACTGATTTGTTTGTTTTATTACAATTTTCAGGTGGATGGAATCATTGCGGGCACGGTGTCTATAACGGTGCTGTCTGGTCAGTTCCTCAGCGAAAAGAAGGTTGGTACCTACGTGGAGGTCGACATGTACGGACTACCCGCGGACACGGTGCGCAAAAAATTCCGCACCAAATGTGTACGTGACAACGGATTGAATCCGGTGTACGATGAGGAGCCATTCGTTTTTAAGAAGGTGAGCTTATACTTTTGTCTCTTTCACTTTAACTCTTTATAACTACTCTCTTTACACAGGTTGTGCTTCCAGAACTGGCAAGCATGCGAATAGCTGCATACGAGGAGGGTGGAAAGTTCATCGGTCATCGTGTGCTTCCCGTAATTGGACTATGCCCAGGCTATCGACATCTAAACCTTCGCTCTGAACTTGGACTTCCCGTTGGACTGGCCACGCTGTTTCTGTGCATTGTCGTGAAAGACTATGTGCCAGACGGTTTGTCTGACTTTGCCGAAGCGCTGGCAAATCCCATTAAATACCAAAGTGAGCTCGAGAAACGTGCCGAACAGCTTGCGGTGCTGATGGAAGAGACTAGCCCAACACTGAACGATGATGACGGAACAAGTTCATGTAAGACAGTGTTGGTTTTTTGTGTAATAGCTTTTTCTTTTCTTATCTTTTGTGCGTGTGAGATTATAATATGTGTGTTTTTCGTGTCTCTGGCATGATGGTTTTCAAGCGAAGATTTCCGTACAATGTTGTATATATGTAGTAGGTGTCACTTTAACGCGCATCCGCTTAGTTGTTATTGTGTCCTTAGGTCCAAACAAGAAGGAGATGCGAATGCTGGACGTGATCAGCAGTAACAGTCCAAAACATCGCACCAGCATTGTGGCGGCGGCATCGTTTAGCATGGACACCACGGCTGACAGTGAATTCGATGTGTCCGGTGCATCTAGTCATACCATACAGCACCAGATATCGTTGGACCAGTGTACGTCAGTAGCCAAGCCCGGTTCGGTGGAGCCCATCGAAATCATTGATATCGAAGCCGAATCACTGGACAAAATTCTCGATAACAAGCTAGTTAAAGAGAAGCGTATGGAAATGGAAAAGAAACTGGAGTCTATGCGAAAAAAACACGACAAGGAGAAGCTTCGCGTTACATCGCACAAGAGCGGCGATCTTACCGAGGGTATTCGCAAGTCCAAGTTCTACATGAACAACAAACTTGTAAAGCGACTCAGTAGTAAAAACATGTTAGTAATATTATTGCTAAGATTCCTGGTTTAAGTTCGGATTTACAAATTTCTATATACTATAGTGATGTCGCGGTTCCGGTACCTCCATGCCCTGCGGATCTGGGTGACACAAGTGACGGTGAGTCCACAACCGAACAACGGCCCAGTGTGACGCGAACACAGACCGACAGACTGATCACGGTGTGTCGCGACTTCACTGCTGCCTACCAAGAAGTACAGGAGAAGTACCACGACTTGATTTATAGTACGGCCGAAAAGATTCTGCGCAATTCTCAGACCGGCCAGCTGAAGCTTTTGAAGACGTTGCTGGAGAAGGAGACAAATGACGTAATGCGTCAGCTGAATCTGGCACGACGCAATGAGGTCAAAGCGCTGGCACTGATTCATCGCGATCGGGATGAACTTGTGAGGTGGGTTATTATCTTATATTACTATAATTATTTTTTTGGCATCAGTAATAAGTACCATTCTTTTATTTAAAACAATTAGAATGAAACGAGAGGTGGCTTCATCGTTGGTGGAACGAGGCGTTACCGAGCGCGTAAGACTGAGTCAAGCGTACGAAAACAAGCGCGAGGAACTGCAGAAGCACCATGATCTTGTCAAGGCCGCCCTTGTTGAGCATAAAGCAAAGGTATGTAAATATTTGTTTGTATATTATCTGTCTATAAATACTTTTCGGCAAAAAAATTGATTTATAAAAAAGAAATCAATAACAACAACAACAACAACAACAAAATGAATATCTCCTGGAAATCTCTGAAAAAATACAATAATCGAATCAAATCAAATTACGCGCAACGCCACTTAAATTGCTAATGCACGTCAATTAAGTCACTTTTGTTGCCGCGAATCTGATTAAAATGCAATCAGCCCTAATGCGTTTATTGATCATTCATTATTCACAGTGCGATGCGTTTATAAAGTGCTCGTGTGCACGCGGTGCAATATTCAAGCGTTGGCTTTCTAGCGAATAATATACACTATATATAAAATAATGTCGGCACCGGCACCGGCGGCGGCTTCGCTGCCACCAAGCAATAAAAGCTCATTCTGGAGTGTGTATCGTTTGTTTCAAGTGTTTGCATTGGGTCCGTCACCGGAAAGCCTAACACATCCGTGGTTAGCCCGTATTTTTTATCTCGTCTATCAATACATAGTTTTTATTCCTATTTGGCTGGGTCCCGGTACATATGTCTTGTATACAGAGCCATTACTATTAGACATTAAGAGTATATCAAACATCGTGGCTATACAGTATATTGTGATCACATTCTCTGTTGGTATAGTGGAGGCTAGCTGTACGGATTTGAGACAATCGGGAATCATAAGAAAACTAGATCAGATTGACAATAACTTCCACGTGTTGCTAGTGTTTGGTAAGCATTTCGGGAAGTTTCGACGACGACATTTAATTCGTGTGTGGGGTGGATTTCTTTTGTGTATCAGTGCGAATCTGATTGGATCCGTAAATTACTTTCATGAACTCTTCCTGTTCATAATCATAATTATTGGAAAATTCGGTATGTGTGTGCGTACTCTACAGAACCGATTCTACGTAGACATGGTGTACGAGCGGTTACTGGTGCTGAACGACAGTTTGCAGGCACTGCAGTTGGAGT
Organism: Bolitophila cinerea; assembly: GCA_010015015.2. Lineage (NCBI taxonomy): Eukaryota > Metazoa > Arthropoda > Insecta > Diptera > Mycetophilidae > Bolitophila > Bolitophila cinerea. The sequence goes on from JAAAKO020012690.1 coordinate 11,363, forward strand.
GTAACAATGATAAACTGCAGCAAGACCTGTTGAGTGTGCAACGAGCATACGGACAACTGTCGGAAATCACACGGGACATTACAGCTTCGTTTGAGCGGTCACTGGTGACCGGCATCACACAAATTATCTTTGACCTGGTCGTGGACGGAAACTTGTTATATACAAACTTTTCGAGTCTGTATGATTCCCAGATAACAATAAGTATGTTTATGTTTTTTAAGTTCATTTATAATTGAAATACGTCCTTTAGGTTGTTTGTGCTTTTTAATACCTATATGTGTACCAATGATTCTGTTGGCCAGCTCCTGTCATGAATGTCGCAAAGCGGTATAATAATATCCTTTTTTATTATCGTAATCCAAATTATCGATTTCAGGCCGAACTAACGGCATCGCTGCTCCATGACGTGACACACCTAAGATTATCGAAAGCTTGCGCAGATACGCTGCGTCTGTTTTCGTTGCAAATGTACCACGAACCGATGTCAATTTGTGTAAACGGTTTCGGGGAAATCAATTTCACAACCATTAAATCTGTAAAAACTCGCAATATTTACCAGAAGTATAGTATTTTCTAAACCTGACCTACTTTTTTATAGATTATCAGCACCAGTGTCCTGTATTTGATTATCATAATTCAGTTTAGCCGATCGTAAGCGTACACGTGTTACAGCAAAATGAGTTAAATATTTTAAATATAGTTTATTAACATTTATATATAATTAATGTCTCGTTAAAATAAATTAATAAAGTTTCACAAATATTAAAGCTCACTAATGGTATTATAATTACAATAAAGAGCTTTCCATCGCACACTGAGCTGTCTGCTAAATAATTAATTAGGGATGCACTATGTATAATTACGTATTTACAATTATATTGAACTGCAATGGAATACATAAGCTATACTACATATAAAATGGTATATGTAAATGCATAAAGCACTTTATCTCCGTCAATTAATCTAAACGTGCTTTACTGTTGTAGTTGTTGTTATTGATTGAAATGTATGTGCAAACATATAAATACCCAACGCAGCAACTTACAAATACGCAAGCTATAACCCGTATCTATCCATCATCATTATCCACGCAGTGAACACAATAGTATTGTTTGTATATATTTACAAATATATTAACAAGATACCGCGTATAAGGTACAATTTTATATTTGCTTGGTAACGTTTTTGACTGTAGCCGCCAGAAACAAGTTCCATGCATATTTCTTGTCCTATGCACCTCATAATGATAAATATAACAAACAAATATATAAGTAGATCTTTCTCATAAATAATAATAATGTTATGTCCAACTTTTATAAAAAAATATAGGCACTGATTCATTATTCTGGTCAATGGATGTTTCTGCCGTGCACAAGGTTGAGTAGTTCTAATTTTTTTAAATGTTGTTTTGGTCTAGGCCCTTTTGAAAAATTTATGTTTTTGACCTTGGGATGGGTGAGCTAAATTCTCCATTTTTGATTAAAAGTACAAAAAAAGATTTTTTAAATATTCATTAAGGTTAACCAACGGATATGTCCTACATATTTGTAGAATCTTTTTTTTTTATTTTTAAATTAACATGTTTTTTTAAAGACTAATAATAACCAAATTACAGTGACGTACAGATTAACTTTGTCAAAAAATCTCTCCACAATATGCACGGCATCCACGCTGACTGTACTATATGTGTATGGAAGTAAGAAAGTCCAAAAAACGTATGTCCGTAAGGATATTTAAGATAACATAATAACTTTTTAAATTACACTATCCGCCAAACTCCAACTTCTACAAAAACACACAAGTTATTCAGCCAAATGCTAAACTCTTAACATTTACTCTTTAAAATATTATAGCATTCAATGAATATAGCCTTTATGTTAAAGGTAACATTAGGCCCGCACGAACATAAGGCGCATTGGCCTTTAATGGAGGGTTTTTTGCAAGCCTTTATTGCTTTTACATTTTTTTTTATTTTTACTCAATGCGCATAGATAAACGAACTGAAACCAATCCGCGTACAACCATCAGTATTTAATATAGAGTTTAGTATAGAGTTGTTAAAAAAGGATAGATAAAATAATAAGTTTGGGTTCTGAAACGAGGACCAAGAGATGGCGCACAATAACTTGGGGTTTTAATTGTGAAACATCCGCTTACCAGCAAAATGGAAACAAGATGGAAATACATATTGAAATCAGAAATACATTCACCATTTTCCAGCATATACTGCTGAGGGAAACTTTAATCTTAAGAAATCTTGTAAAACTAAAATGTGTAATCCTACTTTACATATCGTTTGTAGGCAAAGGCATTGCTCGAACGGGACACGGACTCACGGACCTGTATCTCGACCGAAGGTTTTCTGGTGTTGTTCCACTCACTGAGCATGGTCGAAGGTCAGACCACTGCGACGGCCACCGGAGCGGGAACCATAAACAATTCAAACTGTTCGCCGCACATGGATTCGTAATTTTTAAAATCTCACTCACGCCTGTAATACACACCAAATTGAAACCAGGGAAAGGCATCTATCTATATATTATATATTTTAAATAAAAAAAACTTGTACATTTAATTCTAAACTTTAAACATTTATATATATATGTAGAAACTATATGTAATTCACCTGTGTAGCGAATATTACATTATTATATTATTCATATACTTGGCCTAATGTTGAATAGTGAACCTCACCCTAAAATACTGAAAACATTTTGACAATTTAAGTCAACTAAAATAATGTTTCTGTATGTAAGTAGTTAATATAGATATTAAATGTACTTAGGTATTTAAAATATTTTAATTTTCATTCTAATAGAACAAAAAAAATGATATTACTTTTGCTTGTAGTACTAGATAAGATAGTATAATAAAATAATATATTATATATATAGAGTTACTCTAGTTTTGTCAAACATAATGTAGAAGCTAGTCTCAATAAATTATCTGTTCGAATCTCTCGGCTATACGGTCTTGCAAACAGACCAACCGGAAACGGACGAGAAGTAGCATCGCGATACAACTGTACAAATAAATAAAAAAAAACAAAACAAAATAAATGCAAAGCACTTTTTGAATTGACTGTATAGATACAAAACGACATACATACACGTACATACATATATAAACATAAACACATACATAATTTGATGAAATTCAACCCTTAGGGAAACATAAATATTTAGCAATAGAATTATTCGCATAACATATAAATAAATAAATAAATTAGAGTGTTCTTAAAAGCTCTTGCAGCACATGCACGCGCGCGCCTGAGCCTGTTTTGCAGAAAGGCAATGTTAGGCGCCCGCGTGTTTTGTCGGTATGTTAACATATTATTGAAACATAGACTTGAATAGGATAATATTTAGAATTGTGTATATGTTGAATAGTATGTAGAGAGGAAATTCCTAAACTTGAATTCGATGGCACCCTTTTCGCGCGAACAAAACAAAACGGGTGTATTCTGAAGAAACAAGTATATAATATTAATATAAATATAAATATAAACGAAAGCTTTTGAAAGGATTATTTATAATATGTATGAATATCGATAAAGTACATATACACATTAAAGGAGAAGGAGAGTTGGAGAATTTAAATGTTTAAGATGTTGGGATGTTTGACGGTAGCGAGAGTCACTGCAGACGACTAGTATCTATTGATATTAAACATAATATAATATGACAATCAGTATAAGTGTTATGAAATATAAAGTAATTATTGTAATTATTACCACTTGTCTTGAATCCGTGTAATCTATTATATCGTATATATAGACCACAATCATGAGAAACTCATCTGAACCCAATTGCTTTCTAACAAATTTGAAGTGTTTTCTGACTAACTATGTTTCCTATATAAAATGGTAAAAACATCAATCAAAATTCAGATTAAACACAGTTTTTTTAACTGCATGTATATTGTTGTACACACAAGTTTAACTATAATATCCTTCATTATTCGCACACAATCCGTAAACGCGCACAACAACATCTTATCTATTTACTATAATAAACTTACTATACATCCCCTGCCTTATAAGTGTTTCACCGGAAGATTAGAGTTTCTAAAAGATTTAAAGCCCACACGAGAAATAATAAAATAAACTAAACACAATAAAAAAAACATATAGTTGCTAATAAAATTAGCAAACACCCGAAATATCGTCGGACTCAAGTGCGATTCGTACTTTATACCCGCACATTTGGACGGATAAACCACCTTTGATGTTGTGATTTGTAAATATCGATGTGCATTAATTAATAATATATACAATAAAATACATACATAAATAAATAAACTCTGTACACATATAGAATTGTCATACATACTTAAAGGAGATCTTCAGGTCGATGACTAGACAATCTATTACTTGAATTTCTAGATCATTTAAGTTCGATTTTTGTTTTAAATTTATTTTCACTTATTTGCTAAACAAATGTATTATTTTTTTTAAGAGTAAAATAAATATTACATTTTGTTTTTTATGGAAATTATATTTATTATATCTTTGATATGTATTTTAATATGTATTTCACTTTGAATTCAAGTTTTATAATGTTAAAGATCGACTGAAATCCACAAAACCCATATATAATTTAAATAAGTAATAATAAATTGTCCATAACATAAAAACTTTGCGCAACCAAAAAAAAACTAAATACCATTAAACAATTTAAATAAAAACACTTAGAATTTCATAATAATAAGAACAATACACGTGTATATATATACATACGAGAAACTTTGAAGAAACAATAATATATACAATATTTTTAGAAGAAATATACATACTAAGAAGATAATAATATAAAAAAACATAAATACATACATTACACAGACACACACAACACACACAAACTGTACAATATAGAAAATGTCTAAAAAAAACACATAAAAACATAAAACAATGCGAACCTTTTTATTTCTACTCATTGTCTAAATATAATAATAATAAACAAACAATAAACAATAACACATAAAAGTAAATAAGAAGTTAACTTAAAGGCGGGTTCGTTTAGAACGCATTATATTATATAAAGTAGATATAATGTAGATATTGTGCGCATATATACCGCATATATATATATAGTGTAGAGTTGATGTTTAAAACGTGTTACTTAGCAAATGGTTTAATTAGCTATTTAATTGAAAAAACAAAATAGATAGAGTGTATCGCGTTTGAATTTTTGTTAAACCTATCCCCTCCCTCATCAAATTTTGATGTGAAGCTTTTGGCCTAAACAATTGTTCAGAATTGACATGTGAGTTGTATAACCACATCAACATAAATACATATATACATATATATACTATGCATATAGCGTACATTCATATATGTATGTATATACTCGTATACTAAAATATCATTACTCATTACTAATTATAAATCGCTTCTTGTGCCTTTTCCTTAAAATGATGACAAATATGTTTTATTAAACTATCATGCGTGATAGTTTTAGCGACCTATACTAAACACAAAAATGTGTCTTATCATGGAATATTTTATTTAATTTTATTTTTTACTATATACATTCCGAAGCAAGCTATTTGCAATGTATATTCAATTATTTGTATAACAAAGCTTTTATTTTTCGCATTATCAACACCCCCCATGCATGTTCCATACATATAAAGTATATCCAGTAGTATACTATATATAGAAGAATAGAAGAATAGAAGAATAGAAGCAAAGAGGAACTGATTTAATTAAAATACCCTATAACAATGCCGAAATATGTAAATATGTCAAATTGTAACAGTTTCGATTGTTGTTATTTATGCAGTTGATCTGTTGAACTAGTATAAGCCAAATATAAAAAAAAAAAAACAAATAACATAATATACGTATATTATACTCTTGTATTCTATCCAAGTTCAGAGTATCACT
>JAAAKO020012701.1:0-17252 GCA_010015015.2 Bolitophila cinerea
TGATTTTTGTTTTTTTAATATTATAAAATCATTTTCTTTTAATTTGTAATAACCACAACAACAAAAACCAATACAACATGTATTATTTATAAATCATATATTGAAATGTTATTTATAAATTTTAATATTAAAACATCATTTTACATTTTATATTTATTAAATTTAGAAATATACAATTAAAAGTGTTTTTAAAATATAAAATATTTATTTTTAAAATAATATAATATATCTTAAAAAAAAAATTGATATATTTTTTTAAATAATCAGAAATAATTAAGAAGAAAAAAATCCAACAACATTTTTCTATTATTTTCCAATTTTTTGGTTAAATCTCCTACATCAGTCCTTAATTTACTCACTTCCAACCCAAAACCCTCCCCCACCCCACCTGACCTCGTTATTACATATAATTATAATAATGTGTCCGCAAGAAAGTTTTCTTCTTAAAATGTCCCGTAAATATATGAGCTTAACGTCGCGTCGTCTGCTGCTGGCGATGCGTCTCTATAAACATCGCAACTACGCGCGTCTCGACAAGTCCAATTAAGTTTTTCGTCCATGGCTCCGGCTTCGGCTCCGGCGGGCGCGCTGCTTTCGCAAACACATTTTTTTTTCTGACATAATTTTCTCGCTCGGTATGTGTGTGTGTGTGTGTTCACCTGGCCAAGAAAACTCAAAATTGACTGAACACAAGTTTTTCCAAGAATTTATGTACGCACGACGTTTCTTGTCATCGCCAGCTATTTGCAGATATTTTCATCAGTGTATGACTAATTGACTGTATATGTTATACTGTATTAAACGCAGTGTAGCGTACGATGTGCCAAGTCAGGAGAGTTTCGTGGAAATTGTCTGCCCTCTGTATGAGCATTTTCCTGCTATATAGTCGAAGGGATGCTTGGAAAGGGTTTGACGCGTGCGGCGATGCGGTGGTTGATCGTAAACGCCCTGCCACCGTCCCTCCACTACGTTTCACCGGACGGGCGCTCAAATACACGACACGACATTGATTTTAAGTAATTATAATTAAATATAAAAGGAAACTCTAAACCGACGACGACGTGCGCATATGATGTTTCCTCATTTCCACACCCGCCACGCTGCCGGTCTCACACGGGCCGGATATAGCTTGCCGGTGGCGGCGGCGGCGACGGGCGTGCAGCACACTCTCGCGTGTAAATGACATTTTTTAATTATTAAACTTTTTGCTCCTGCGTTTGCTAAGCGTCTCCGCCCCGGCTCCTATGCACATTCAAAAGCTCACAGCGTATATAATTGTGCAAAGTTATTTTTTGGTAATTAGGTTTTAAAAAAACTTTTCTCGACAAATTGAGAACACTATAAAAAAATAAAATAAAATAAAATGGAAACATACAATCGGGAGTAGGAGCAGACAGCTGCTATACGGAGCTCAGCACATTGATTGAGGTTAGGTTGGGGTTGTGTTTTTTCGTCCTTATTGAGCCTGTGAGCTGTCACAGCATACACGTAAATGGGTCTGAGAAAGACACGTGTGCGACCACCATATAAAAGGAAAAAAAATAGTATTGAATACAAAAGTCATTATCGAAATGTATGCCTGGCGTGTAATTATGGTTATCACGCTGTCACGAGCGATTGATAGTGGTGTGGTCTTGCTGAGAGCGAGCTCAAACGCATGGAATATAAACAACAACAATTTTTCATAATATTCAACATGAAAAAAAACGGGGAGTCGTGTGTGGGTGTAATTGGGCAGAACTCACCCCATGACCGCGACTGCGGTTTTTTTTATTACTTTGGAGGATACACGGGGCCGGCACACGTGCACGCACACACACTTACACACACACACTCCCGAGCGATTTACATTTATAATTTTAATGAACGTACAAATACGTAATTACTGGTTATGCGTTTTTTGTTACTTCTTTCCTCAATCAATTCGTCGTGTGTGTATGTGTGGTGTGTATAAATGCAATATGCGTGTACTAGCGATGTAGGATTTCCATTTATGGGCGCTATAATTTTTCTCTATATTTAGCTACAAGTACATCGTCCATGATAGTTAATTATACGATTGTTTTTCTGCCTTAAATGTATATTGTGAATTATTTAAGAAAATTACTTCTAGAAAAAAAAACGAATTGCCACTTGAAAGACGTCCAATTCTGTTGGGTATGAGTTAACCTGACAGTAAATTCATAGTGGCCATTGAAAATACGATCGGTAATTCTTAGATTGATAATCAATAAACTTGGATATGGGATTGATGAGCTTGATAATTTTGACCATTCGCCAAACAATTGAAATTTCATCGATCATATTTTGAACCTTATAATAAACCAACTAGATCCCTATAACAAATTGATCGGGACAAATTGATCCTGTTCATTTAGGAGAGAAAACTAGAGTCTAACAATGAATAAACTTAAATAGACAATTTAAATTGGAATGATGATTTAAATAATTGACAATGGGACATGTTCTTGTTTACTGACAGTAAACAAACTTTGTCATTGAAATGATAATGCATAATCATTTGCATTTTTTGTTTTAGTCTTTACATAGATCAACTTTGATTTTTCAAATGATGATCCTCATTGCAATAATCCAATTCTGTCCATTGAATGGAATTATGATCCTGACTATTTTTTTCTTTAACTTGTCAATAGATATTTGTTAATATATTGGTGATATATTATATTTTTTACTGCCTGGCCATGGCAGAATTCTTTAACCATTAGTCACATCGACTCTGAGACTAGTTCATAGCAAATCTGACCTTTACTTCAGATTAATTTCTCCACAGCTCTAATGATCCTGACCATAAACATGCATGGGGAAACCAAAAAAAAACAAACTCCTGATTATAATTAGTTTGTCAATCTCTGTGCAAACGCACATGCGCTCACCAAAAAACCCACTTACAAAATTCGTAGAGTTCTCATTTATCTTTCGCTGGCACAGAGACAATTACATTTTCAATTAAACGGTTACATCGATGTTGATTTTTCTATTTGGGTCTCTGTGTGTGTATGTGTGTGTGTATGTGTGTGTGTGTGTGTCTGGCACAAGAGTGTGTGTGTAAGAGAGTTTCCATCTTTCCACAGAGTCAACCGCTTAATTGCTTAATCCGTTTTATTTTCTTTGGAAACGTTGTTCATTTATATAGCTTTGCTTTCGTGGACTATATACATTTATATATATATATATATATATACTATAGAAAAGGGGACGCTTTACGAGTCGGACGGCCAGCGATGGGGTCGACTATTCTTGCATTCTGCCAATTATATGTGTGGCACTGTGTAACTGTTATATATGTAGAATGTACTAGAATATATAGATTTCGACGGTGAGTATAGTAAATTGCATTGCACAAAGTTCATTTGCTCTCTGTTATTGGAATGCAAGCAAAGAGCACACGGTGCAGCAGACGACCGACGTCCGGACGGACGGGCTAGCTTTCTCCATTACCACACATTTTTCGTTCGTTTCTGTAAATTGAAGCCAACCAAAAAAAACACACACAAATTCAATTAAAACATTTTACAATTTTACGGTTAGTCTTGATTTTCGTTGTTATGTGTTTTCGTGTATTTTCAACAAAATGACTGTCACCTCGATTGGACTGCGGAAAAATAGGTTTGTGGTTCCCCATGAGCGGCACCGCGGTTCAATCAAATCATTTTTTTTCGATTATGTCGAGCTCACAATTTTTCCATTACACACACACACACACAGAAACAATGTCATACAATATACAAACATATATTTTTGTTTGTGTATGTATATTTATATTTCTGGGTGTTTGCTATCAATGCGTGTGCCCCAATACAGCGTTCAAACCCGCGGAAAGATAATAATGTACAAATATATATTATACGCTTATTTGCTTTGGCAATGCATATCCAAAATATATTTATGTATATATATATACAGTATATATGACTTAGATTTTAGAATATACGTGTACTTTACATGTTTGTCAAATTACTTGGCCCACATAGATAAGTTGCCTTTTGTGGCGTCCCTCGGTTTTTCGGGATTGTGCAAGCGTACATTTACTTGCGACCGCAGAAAATTCCAAAAATCACGATAAAATACATAACGACTTACACACACCGAGACACACGCTGTGCACACACAGATGAGCATATTTATATAGAGCACGACATATAGGCTATATTTAATTTTTGTATATAGATATTCAAAACATGCTACAAAGCATATTTTACTTAAATGTATGTTAAATCAATAAAGCGTGATGGCGTATTTTTCGGATCTAACACGATAACTTAAAATTTAAAGTCTGACATCGCGATGCTTAGCACAAGTCTAAAATAGGGATTATATCGATAAACACGATAGCGGTAATTTAATATAAACAATATTGTTCGATATATAACATTATCAATTTTCGATGTACAGATATTGTAGCGCAGTCCACTGGTGAATTTACCGTTAATTACTGTTAGATTTTTTCACATAGCCTGTATAGAGTTACTGTTGCCACATCTGCCAAGCTGACGCTTTTGCGCGTACGTGGATATACCGCACTCCAGGGTTTTCGGTGATTTTTTGATGCTCCGGATTTTGCCGGGTGACGTATTTTGTTTCGGTGTTTTAGTGATGTAAGCAAAGTAATTGTACATTTTTTAAATGAAACTTTTAAGAGGATATTTAATTGTTCTATCTAAGCTAGCAGCTAATTTTGAAAAGAAATTAAATGTTGATAATTCCAGCAAAATCCGGATGAATTTCATATTCTGAAGCATAATGATGTTTGAAAAACAAAAGCTTAAGTGTCTTATTCTAAGCTTAAATGCCGACTGGTAAATATGTAATGGTGCGAAATTTTTAATGATTTGGATAAAATTTGCCGCGCTCCGGATTTTACCAGATGCCTTATTTTTGATAAATTTAACTGTAATATTACTGTTTTTTGACTAGGTATTAAAACTTTTTTTTAAAAGTTATTGAATATAATTATTTAAATATTTATTAATTAAACCATTTATGTATAAGTACACTGAAATAACACTCAGGCAAATTTATAGGTTGCAATACTGAATTTTCCTAATTTAACAATAACAATTTACACAATACTCCAATTAAGCTCGCATTTTTACAGCTGAAAAGCTGCCAAAAAGACGCGTGCTCAGATATGCCGCATGCCTGTGTTCCGGTCGATTTTACCGGATTTGCCACTTCTAATCTTCTAATCGTTAAAATTTCACGCAATTTGGCTTCGAAATCACATTTTATATCAAAATCTGATTGCAAATAGAATGAACGTCAATGTGTCTCTCTGCTAAAGGCTAATTTATCTAAAAATCAATAAAAAAGAAACTTTGCCCTACAAACGGTTTCAAGCATTCGATCATTGCCTCGATTGCCGCAAATTTTGCACCAACTGGGCTAGTTAAATGGACAATGCATGTGCTTCCGGTCTCTCTTGCAAAAGATTACGGCTGCCGGAGGTGCGAGCAATGGCAAACTCATGTTTTAACCTTCAAATATAGAAATTTTTCTAAAGTGCTTTCTTATCTAGTTTTAAGTATATTATACCTATGGGCTATATATAATACACTTGTACAAATGTCTCTGTGTGTGTGTGCAAAAACACATATATTTTTCGGATTCAAAGAACACACGGCTTAAGAGAGATAGCTTATCTTCGAGTGCGGCGACGACGGACGGTCGAAACTATTTAAAAAACCTATTACCTTTTCCTTGAGTGTGTTATTGGTGTTTCTGTATATATATATATATATATGTATATATATATAAGTTGAAGTGTGTGTGTAATTGTACTATATTATTTATATTCTCTGTATATTTATGCTGTATGCGCTCAGAGGCGCAATTTAAGCTTTATACATAATTTAAACCTCTTTAAAAGTATACTTCTTAGAAATGTGCGCCCGTCCGTCGTCTGTGCAAGATGCCGGCGGAATTTAATTACATACACGCGCGAGTGTTGCCTTGTGATCCATGCTATACAAAATAACGAGTTTTTCGCGTATTTGATTTATTTTTTTGTCAGCACCAAGGCAAAACACCCGGATATATACTATCCGTAGTGACACATTTTTACTCGCGTGTTTTTTTTTCTCGAGGAACACAAAATTTTGAAATTAAAAACAAGCACATTTTCCCAGAGCTCAAAAGGATATGTACACATTTTCCACGGATGTGCGTTTAAACCGCTGTAGATCAAAGGCACATTTATACTATAGATATATAGAAATAAACAAACGGAAATCGTGTTTCTTTGGAAAAAGATTTTCGATGCACACACACACACACACACACACACACACACACACAGGGCAGACAAACACAGAAACATTTATATGTATACGAGAAATACGCGCACGAGCACGCATGCAATAACAAATGATGTAAATGAAAAGAAAATTATGCATTTATAATATAAAATATTTATTATAAATAAAAACATGTTTTTGTAGAATTGATTAATGCAAGTGTGTGTCTGTGTGTGTGTGCGGTGTTGAATAGTAAATATTACAAACTATTAACGCGTGTTGCGCGCATTGAAAGTGCATTTGTAGTTTGTACACTGAAATCAAAATGCATTGCGCGCCTGCAAAATATGCGTGAATGCGCGCGGCGGCAATCAGGTATAAATATAAAGGTACGCAGACAGATTTGGTTGCACCCACACGCTGGCAACGGGTTCTCTGCATGTTTTTTGTGTATCTGTTTGTGTTTGTGTGTGTGCGTATGTTTACACAATGGTGTCATTGTAATAACTCACCGTATCGCAATCTATCCTTGTGTGCGGACATTGAGCTCCGCGCAGCACCGAGTTGTCCGCAGAGACCGTATATGCTGACTGTGAGGCTGACCGGCTGGGCCGTCCGCTTAAGAATATAATTGTATATCCATTATATATATATATACAAATACAACAACTCCGAGCTCAGCACACTCGCTCCGCTCAAATCGACCAGAAAAGAAGCTTAAAACAACAACATTTGAATATATGTAAATTTACGGAATATCACGGAGGATAAACGAAAATAATGATCATGCGATTCTCCTCGTTTGTAAATCTGCAATGCGGATTTATTGCGTATAAACCTTTACGATCTACAAATGCATCCTATGGGTTGTTTTTGTATTACATGGTCGGAATTTAGCAGAATCATTGCTGTCTTTTACGAATGTCATTGACTGGGATTTAAATAGTGAATAATTGAATGGTAAATGTTTGCATTTCAAGTTTTCGACAAATCCCAAGATTTACTGTAATCTGAAATATTCAAGGAAAGTGGGTGCAAAATTTCAGCTGTTTAGCTGCTCGGGTTGAGGCTGTACATTGAGTAGTGATAACTTATTGGTTTATTTGAAGATTTTATAGTAGACAAAAAACTAACTATATAAACCGTACACATTTAACAATGAATCTCCGAATTTTTGCTAGATACTGAAATGTCTACAAACGTGCATGATTTATTTAATTAGAGGTCAATTTCAGGAGATATGATAACTAGTGATAACGTATATTTTATCCTCACTCTTTTCATTTTTGGCCATTTTCCAAATAGTGTTTTGTCTACAGACTGAAGGCACTTAGTATGCACAATTCTAATTTCTATAGATGGTCTGGTTTAGACGATACGAATACTAGTGATAACTTTTAAAATTAAAAGATTTTATAGTACTTTACTTCTATTTTAACTTTGACTTCGAATTTTCCTCAAATCCAAAATATTGTACTGACTAAAAGGCATTAGTATACGGAATTCCAGTTTATAAATAAATTAGATAATACAAATACTAGTTATTTTGAATTGTAAGATTTTTTGGTGCACTTACTTCTATTTACACTTCGCCCTTCGAATTTTCGTCATCTCCAAATGGCGTTTTGTCAATAGACTAAACTGCACTAGCTTGCAATATTTACAGTTTTCAGATGGTTCATTTACGGAGATACGGGGACTAGTGATACTATTTTGAAGTGTATGATTTCAGTAAGTCGTAAAGCCCTCAGTTTAATCTTCTTTTGGGCGAATTTTGCTATTCCAAACTTAAAGTCTAAAGTACTAAAGTTTAAATAGTCTTTGGTGCAGGGCTCGGACAGATACAGTGAGTAGTGATAAATGAATTATTAAACAAAAACTTTGATTTCGGAAAATTATTTGGTAGACGCGTATCGAATATTAGGTGACGGAAAAGCGAATCGTTCACGTTGATTCAATTATGTGGCGATCGATTGAGTGAATAGTTTATTTGTACAATACATGTATCAAAGTGTAAATAAATGTATATGTATATTGTATAGTATACAGAAAACAAATAAAGTGTTTGTGTTGGTGTGTTACTCTCAATGTGTCAGTGTCAGTGTTTGTGTGGCGTGTCATGTGGAGTCGTTTTAATGTGTGCCAAGAGTGCTGCACCACGATCGACGCGATGCTTCTTCATATGTATCTCTCATTATCTATGAATGCAAGCTATATATATATATATATACCAGGATCAGTATATAGATACATATACATTAAGATTTAGCTATGTATGTCTCAATAGAATATATATTTGTTGTCGTCAGCTGTGGGGACTGACGACAACGACGCGCTGAACCGCTTCTACAGCGTTACATAAATACTAAAGTGCAATTGCACTGGCTTCAGTGTAATATACGAGTATATACACATAAATACACACGTATATATATGTAGATGTATTTGTATATTGATGACTTAATATGCATATGCATGTATATATTATAGCTGAAACGTGTGGCGTATAATTTAGCGTGAGTGCATAAGCTTTGCCAACATATGATAATAGTCCATTCTAATTCAAGTTTATACACGTGTACGAGCGTTGCATTCGCGCCGTTCCCTCTTATATGTTTAAAGTTGTGTTTCGCTAATAAATTCATCGCCACTACGTAACACACGCTATAAGTAATATTAGCGATGATTTATTGGCGAAAGATAACAAATAAGAAAATACTTAGGTGCGAAGAATAAATTGTCGATAAATTGAAAAATCAATTGAAGAACAAAATTAATTTTTACGCCATAAAAATGTTCGCCAAAAAAATGTTATCCAATAAAATGTTTGCTCTGTAATGTACCCAGCTGTAAAACAGTGCTTAATGCACAAGCTCAGCTCAGACGCATTCTATTTGTTTTAATATTTCTTTTCTGTACATACATACTTTTTATGCCTTTGACTTGCATGTTTAATGCGTTTTTTTATTAGTGCGCTTGTGCATTTCATTGTCAGTGCATCACTCCGCGCAGTCCGCAGAGCAACCAGGCTCTTGGCTCCGAATGCATTTTATGTGCACTGCAACTTTGTCTGTCAGTCTGTGCGTGTGTATTGCATAAACATATGATGGTTTTTTCCTCTCCGTGTAGATACACAAGACATACACATATACGTTCTTTGCGCGGGGCGCAGCGGTGCGGCGTTGTGTGTGCGTGTGAGTGAATATATATATTTATATGTCTATATGTGAATACATACGATTTAATATATTATACTGCAAACCAGTACGAGTACTACATGCATTTTGTGTAGGTTTTAAAGGAACACATGTTTTCCGGCTTAACGAATGCATTCGCAGAGCTCATATTATAAAATGAAATAATTATGTGAAAATGTGAGTGTGTTTTTATCCTATATATACGCGCGCTGGTTACGTATAGCTGCATATATATGCACGATATAATAATGCAGCGCATAAATGCATTGCACATAGACGGTGTGTATATATTATAAAATATATGCATAATATTATATATATGTGTGAGTATCTATGTACAAGTAAGAGAGGGAGTACGCATAGCGTTTTTTGCCCAGGGCCATATTCTCGACCATGCAATTAGCAATACTATTAAATACGTGCGTGCGTACTTCAAAACAACAACAAAAACATTATTCCAACTGATGGAATTTTAATTTTTAATGAAACATATCTATTTCCCTACAAGTCGCTTTGGAATATATTTAAAAATTCAATATTTATATTTTTTTTATTTTGTTATTATTTATTTAATAAAAAAATACTAGCAGCAATTTTTCAAGCAAATAAAAACGATAACCTGCGACGTGAAATACAAATGCACTATAAATAAATTACGACAATGTGTTTTTTACTTTTTGCAATAAAGAAACATATATTTATATTAAATACACGTTAGTAAGTAAAATACATATACAAACAAGTACATTTTTTAGTCGTTTGTTTTATTGAATAACTCAATTGTTTTCTGCTAGAAGGAATAACAATATCGAGTTTTACTAGAACTCAATGAGGTTAATTTTCCACTGGAAACATATTTAAAATTTATGCTATTCGATGTTTGCAAATCATTAAAATTTTACAAGAAAATATGTACAATTATTTTAGTGATAGCTATCAAATCCTTAAATGTATCCTACCTGGCTGAGGATCGAGCAACTATACGTGAAGGAGACGGATCCGCGTCTCCACTGTCATCGCCAGGCACACACACACACATGTATTCACGCGGTCATCGACTTTTACAGCGCGTGCTCATAAACTCGTATTTTACGATTGTACTCTCAATTATCAACTTAAGCAATTCATGCGGATCGCGGTGGCGGCGGCGGCGCAGCGGGCGCGGCGGCGTATTTCTTAAACATTTATGTACGTATTCGTATATATATATAATATACATAATAAAATATATCTACACAAAACCCAAAGAGATTGCTCTGGCTCTGGCTCGCCGCAAAACCGTCGTAAACCCATAAATTTTAATTTGATTTATTTCACTGTGCGCGCTCGCGCTCCAGTCGACGCATCGTTCCGTTTTGTGGGTATGTGCATATTTTTTTATTAGGCAAGATGTGATTTTTTTTTTGTAATGTACTAGCCGTCAGGAAAATACAAAAATTAAAAAATCGTAAAATTAAATACAATGCTCGAAAAATTGTGGGTATATGAGAGTACTTAATTTTTGGGGCACGTCGAGTTTTGGGTTAACGCGCGCGTACATCGGACGCGTTGCGAGGGCCAATAAATCCATAAAAATGCTATAAACGAGAGAAAGAGGGAGAGACGAGATCATAACGTGCGAGTGTAATTAAAAGCGACTGCAAGACAGAATAAAGTGAGTTACTTGAACGCTGTCGCGGTTAAGAGTAATGCAGAGGATGGGTTTATTAGGAGTTTTTTTTAAAGCTAGACAGATTGGTGGACAGATTGGCTGTTATAAAGATGGGATATTAAGCAGGGATGATTGAGATTTAGTGATAGAGATGAAAAAATTATGGTGATTAAACGTAGCGATTTTTCCGGCTTCTACAAATTGCACGGAGATTGCGAAATGTAGCTTGGATGGAGAATAATAGGTACTATATTTTTCTCCGTCATCATAATCTTATTTTAGAAATATCGTTGCTTTTTTCAATTTAATTTTAATAAATCAGAAATTTTCAAAAATTCTAGTACCCACAGAAAATGGAGATAGCTCCAACTCCATTCACCCATCTTTACCCAAGTGCACCCCAAATACACACACACGTGTCATGCCATATGGTTTAGTTTCCACGGTTTTCTTTCCGCCTTCGGAAAGAGGAAAACTGCGATTCTGGCCATGTCCATCACAACCGTCTACCCGAATATTACAAAAACAACAACAACAATAACAACAACATCAGCAGCGCGGAAAAGAAGTGCGCAAAAGGCATCATTGTGCAGCAGAGAGGAAAATCATTCTGCATCGCCGATGTTTGTGTTTGAATTGTAAATACACACAGATATATTTATGTGTATACATATTACATATATATATACTTTATTGTATACACATAAATTGTGTGTATGCATTCTTGGGATCCACACACACACAGACATTTCGTATGTGTGTGTGTTTATATATACGAGAAATGAATGTTTGCTCTTATCTTGATGTGTGCGCCTTGCTCGCCCGCTTGTCGGATTCTATTTGGTTGTATGATGTGGCTCTGCGTACTTATTGTATACATATATATATACTATATACATTTAATATTTATATACACGAATATTACAAAGAAATGACTGTCAGCTGGGGCTGGCATTCGCAAGCGGCGAGAAAATATATATATTTTATAAAAATAATATTTTCGAAATAGAAATAACAAACATTTGTTTTATGTGTGTGTGTGTGTGTTGGTTTGGAGAATGGCATACGTATATTATATATATTTATATTATATATCTATGGTCACATTGGACACTTGTGTATATATAAAATATATTATACAATTATGCGTACATAAATGTGATTATTAAATACAAGCTCCGCTATTTAATGTGTTTATAACCAGAAAAACATACTAAAAAAATTTTATTTTGCAAAATATTTTTATTAGTATAATATAAATGTATATAATTGAATTTGTGGCATAACGAATTGAAGTAGATTATAATAAAAAAAACACATTTGCTGCTTTTGAAAAACAAAACGGTCCTTTTGGCTATTTTTATAATAAACATTGGGGATTAAAATTGATTTTTGTTAGCAATTCCATCACTAACGAATTTGGTTGGTCTGAATAGTGGCGACATTTTCTATCTACGAATAATATAGCTCGCCAGGGACCTAGTATGTCATCCCAAAACTTGCCACAGGACAAAAAGTGTGTCTGGTGTATTCAATCAAATAATATGTAAATTATTCAGCACTATATTTCTCAATCTATCACTAATCCCGATATCTCCTTAACCTATTTACCGAAATACTTGAAAATTGGTATGAAGGTTAACATCCCTAGATTTGTTATTTAAAACAGATTCAGCAGATTCCATTTCCAAGTTCATCGATATAGTGAAATATGATTCTTTCTGTATCGATGAAATTGTCTTAAAACTACTGTTTATCACTAGTCCCGATATTTTTTCAATGCCTCATCCAAAAAACGTTAAATTTTGCAAGACTTTGCCTTTGTTATCCTAGAAAACGAATTTGGTTGATTTTTGTTTCCATCATCAAAAATCGTCTGGACAGCGGCGACATTTGTATCTACGAATTATATAGCTCGTCAGGGACCTTGTAAACTAACTCTCTCGCGGCTGCCCTCTGACAAAACGGCTACTGCACAAAATCAATTCAAGCCCACCACTCAAGTTTAAAGTGTCTGCAGAAGTGCGAAAAAGTCTCGGTACACTTGCCTTATCGGCAGCGGTTAGAGAAAATATTAAAAATTATAAAACACATTAGCGGTTTCCACACCAGAGCGCATCACTAGAAAATTTGTAAAACAAAAACAAGCGGTTCTCGCGACCACATCATTATACAGCACAAATAAAAGTAATCAAAAAAAATATATATTTATAATATAATGTATACACGTGGTCATTGGTCGAGTTCTTCAAAATTGTATACCATCCGCAGCTCCAGCGCGGTATTATAATACCCCAGTGTAAATGAAACCGCGGTGTAACATATAATACAAAATTGAATACGAAAGGAATAAATAAAATAAAAATACCGAAGAGTACACAATAACACGATCGCAATTCCACCTTCATTAGGTAAAGTGATTTTTGTGGTTGAAAAGACACCGCGCCACCACCACAACCACCGTTTCGACGCCCCAAACGCTCTTTTATATATTAAAGAAATATGTATAATACAATTACTTTTTGAATTCGATGTGAATTATTCAGAGGCTCACCTGCCGCTCCGCCGACACACTGCTGCTGCCACGACATAAGAACGTGCCTCGTTCAACGTGATTTGCACCTTTTCCACCTTATAATGTGATTGATATAAAAATATAAAATTCAATTCGTGATGTGTGATCCAGGATTTTATTCTAATTTATTTACAATTTCAGACATGTGTAATAGGTTGACAGAGCGCATATAATCAGTGTTGGGGGAGCGAGTGTTGCGGTGAAGGGAGATATAGCTCTGAGAGACAAGAGCGAGGGGTGGTTGAAGAGGGTTACGTAAGTGGTGTACTTCACGTGACTCGAAAATCTGAGTCTTCGAGTACAGTGTTCGTTGGGTCGATGGAGGGGTCCTAAATCTATTTGAATTCATGAAACCCTCTCTCCGCAGCAATTTTTCACAGGACCAATTTTTAAACCATCTATTTAAGGTACACAATACCTCTCACTGTCTCACCACTTGCTAAGTCCTTCTACATCGTGTCTCGCCATCCACACTCCTCTGCGGAGATCTCGTCACGTAGGCAACGCCCTGTGGCAATTTATTGCGATCACAGAAATAGAGTACACGCACAAAAATAATAAGCGACTATGGAATTCTTTAATTGGTACTTACACGCGCAACTTTTAAAAGAATTTTCTCATATCTTATTTGTGTGCTCGCCGCGGCGCGATTTTTTTTTATTCTGCACGACGCGACGCGACGCAAAGATGTGGCGGCGACCGACGCGACGCAACGCAGCGGGAACACTTATGCGTACGGAGACCGCGCGTGCACAGACATCTCTCGTTATAAATATATAGTATATATTTTTACAATTTTCATTGTACATTGTACATGTTTGAATGTACGTCTGAGGCTGAGTGTGTTTCTTAAAGACGGTGCAATGATACACTGCTGCAGTTGCGC
Organism: Bolitophila cinerea; assembly: GCA_010015015.2. NCBI lineage: Eukaryota > Metazoa > Arthropoda > Insecta > Diptera > Mycetophilidae > Bolitophila > Bolitophila cinerea. Next base: position 14,564 of record JAAAKO020012701.1, read on the forward strand.
TGCAATGCACTTTGTATATACATACATGCACTCGCAGTCACCTGCACTATATGTTCTTGAATACCACGCGATTCACGTTTACTTACAGGTTAAATTATACAGATATCTGGATTATTTTTTTGAATTAAAAAAGTGTTTCTTGTGGTGGTAATTATACTGGCAGAGTAAGAGAGGCAAGAGGAAGGAGGCGAGAGGGAGAAAAAACCGCACAAAATATGCGAACAGAAGATTTAATTGTAGTGCGTGTGCATTTAATTTACGCAGAGGAATTGCGCTGGCCTAATGGAACAATCTGAAAAAAGCACACGTGTGTACGTGTGTGTATGCGTTACGTGGAAATTAAGACTTTGCAAATTTTACGCATGCCCGCGTGTCTGGAGCGCGGCGGCATGTTGTTTTCTGGCACCAACATCAATTGCATCCGCCGGAGTGGCACACGACCGACGCAAAAACGGTTAATTGAAGGGTTTTTTGTGTGTGCGAGCTCCACAGCGGCTAATTGTAGTAGACTGTATTATATATATACTAATTTTGAAACACACATAATTTACAATTTGTTAATGTTTATTTTTTCTATTATTTTCAGGTAAGCACACATTTCTCTATGGAGCCAGAGTGACTTAGAAGTAAGACTATCAATCTAATCTATAGCATTTAAAGAGCGGTTCGTATTTTGTATGATATTCATGGTTGAATCAATTAATATTTTGGTAATCACTTTTATCACATGAATAAATGTTATTTCTTACACCTTTTTTAAACAAAGTATTTAAATTTGCTCCAGCAAAATCCGGACGATTTTATGAAATGTACTGAAGATCAAGCTTTACCTCTCAAATAATATACTCTTAAAAATAAAAATAAATAAAATCGAAATAATAATTAATGTAAAATTACGATGTCAGTAGGGCAAATAATAATATAACGCAAAAATCGCTCCGGCTGTGACCGGTCTGGAATTCATGAAACGCTTGCTATGTAGGCAATATCTCAGTAAAAAACAATGAGGCACTGTTTTTTCAGTTGTATCGTAAGAAGTTTTTTCGCAATAACAAGAAAAAAAATCATGTTTTTACGTATGCTCCGGCCAAATCCGGACGAGTTTAGAAAATACTAAAAAGAAAAACAATTCGATTTGATTTACTCTTAAAAATGAAAAAAAATAAAATTAAAATAATAATATACTTTGAAATTACGAATTTAGTAGGATCCATAATGAATAAAATGCAAAAACAGCTCTCTCCGGTTGTGGCCGGTCTCGAATTTATAAAATGCTTGCTATATAGCAATCGATAGAATTTGCATTTTGGAATTTAAGTACACGCTTTTATAAAACAAATCGCAGAGAACAAACGTATATCCTAGAATGTCAACAAAAAAAGGCATGTTATTTTTGCTCCAGAATAACCCGGAAAAATTATGGCCTTTAAAATGTATCATAATCCAACATGTTTTCCTATCCAAAATTTGCATCTAAATGACTCAATAGATTTGAGATAAAATGCAACACAAAAAAAAAACAAATCTATTCATGCTCCGGATTTTACCGGCCGAAAAATATTTTTGCAGCTCTAGCCATTCAGGACAATAAAAAATGTAACTCGTTTGATATTGAATTATTGAATTGAAAATATATTCTTATCCTCAATCTCTTAAACTAAGCACCTTCCCCTTAAACGACCCATTTCAATATATGTTACGTATTTGTCAAAGCGTCATAGAGACATATATATATATATATATATATGTATAGTATACATATTACAAACGATATTATGGTTATCACAACGTGACCGAGAACACCTGGTGCGGCGCTCGAGCACATGCCACTGAAAGTGACAATAATTAGTATATCGCATAGATTATTGCCCTTTTGTAGTAGTAGCCCCAACTGCAACAGCCAAACAACAACAACACCAACAACACAAACAAAAACCACATCAAAACAGGTATATCCAGATTGCACTCGCGGTAGTATATAATTATTGTCTCTGATTGCAAATGCACACGAACGCGAGAGCTCGGGCTCGGTCACGGGCTCGAGCGACAGGTATCGGTAAAAATACATTCAGAGCTCAGCTGTTTGTGATGTCACATAAACATATATATAATATATATGTATACAAATGTAGCTATATTCAGAGAGGCAGACGCACACAGAGGCATATATGTACTCCGAATCGCGTATTATATGTCAAACAAAACATTTGAACAGTGAGAATACATGATTATGGTCACGTCAATCACGTCGTCCGCTTCGTGTGATACTGTTTGGCGGAGTTTAAAGCGAATTTGCGGGTCTTTGATACTTTGTGGAATGTTTTTATTGGCAAAGGGTAGATTATGCAAACGATAGATAGATAATAATTTATGTCCAGCTGTAATGCACTCAGAGAAGGGCCTACGACATAAAGCACCACCGCCAAGTATTTAGTTGCGAATTATTTAAAAATACAATATTGATAAGATATATATGATAAAAGATACCAATAAGAGAGAAAAAAATGCCTGCATGTTTATCAGTTTAGCCATAAAGTTTTGTGTACCAAAAAAACTCATTTTTCTGATTAGGTTTTTCGCACTTAAATATTTTGCCCTTTAATTTTTTGCAATTGATTTTTTTTAAATACATTTCTTTGCAAATACTTTTTTTGCTTCCAGCTTAATGTAGCAGTTAAAAAAATTGTAT